>CM034053.1:7790121-7817575 GCA_019804595.1 Bruguiera parviflora
AAAAAAAAAAAAAAAAAAAACTGTGGGCTCCTTTGTATGCTTTGTTCCCCCGAAATTTTTACCGTGGATCCTATTGAAGGTGGCATTGTCAAGAACACACTTCGACCACCTATTCCGGAATGTTGTGAACCAGAATGGAGAAAGTTGATGGAACAGTGCTGGTCACCAGACCCCGAAACTAGACCATCCTTCCCAGAGATAACAAATAGATTGCGATCTATGTCTATTGCCCTTCATACAAAGGGGAATAATATGCAGGCAAGACAGACGAAGCAGAACCATACTTCATGAATCAACAGCATGTATAGAAGCCCTCAGGTTTCGAGGATGGCAGCATTGAAGAGGTGAAGCTAGATATCCGACCGTTTATTGTTGACGCGACCTTTTTTAGTAAAATACATCTATTTTATTTATTCTTTTGTAACATAAATGATAAAGAGGCTGCAACCGAGGCAGTGAGATTCTCATACTAGAGTAGTGCTTGTGGGCCTTTGTTTATCTTCCCTGTATATAGTATATGCAAGCTTACAAGAAGTGAGATGCAGATGTGTAGCTTATATGCTATAGATCACGGGCGCAGATTTCTTCCGCGCCTGTTTTTTCCCTGATGTCTTTTATTTTGATGAGCAAAGTCATTTCATTGCTATACAATTTAGGCGTATGCATATGGGTTTGGATATAATGAAATCGATTCTGCCATTCCTATATTTCCAACGAGTGACGAAACCTATCACCAATTACTCTCATTTATTTAGTTTTTTTGTATTAGGTTCTTGGCTACTGACAGGCACGTGGAATCACGTGCCATTCTTCCTGACGAAACTACATTAACTATGAATAATTACGAAGGAAGTCATAATTAATATGTGTAAATTTGCATCGAAATCTTAAAGAAACTTTCACAATCTTTAGTAGTTTCGATCCATGCATTTCTCCAAGCCACAATAACACACCGCTCCGGTTCATCAAGAAGCAGGACCTTCAATAATTTTTCAATAGTTTCAACGTTGCAAGTCATAATGGTCGGTAGGCGAGTGAGGACGGCAGACAAAATTCAATTGTCTGGTCAAGCATCGAAGAAGAATGGAGGAATCATATTGTTCTAGCATGTTATGCGAGGGTCCCAGTTCCTTCAATAGTAGCATTCATGAGGATGGGATCTTCTGGGACACCCATCTGCCAAAAAGATTTTGTGGGGACGCATTAATAATGACGACAATTTCAAGCCATAATAATATATGCTTAGTTAGGGAACCAGGGCGGCCTGTAATAAATTGAAGCTCAATTTAGGCGTTTTCTTTTAGTTTTATATCACAATTGTTTTAGCCGTAACTTTCTTCATCGTATGGGGAGCATCAAAATCACCAAGGTCTCGATAAAGTCTCCTTCAATCTCTTTGCCTTTCTGATTTCATAATTGTGTTGGGATTGATGCCGTTGGTTTAACCTACTTTCCTAGCTCATACAAGTTTTAAAAATTTTACATGATTCCTCTCATACGTGAAACGACGGAAGGACTCCGCTCTGGGTCCGTCTAGAGCGAACATAGTAGGGTTTGTCTGGAGAGGACAACGGACAAAGGATTAGATTGGTCCGGTCAGGAAGCAGGCCGCAGAGAAAAAACAGGAAACAGAGAGTCGTGTTTCAAAATTCAAATTTGATCGAAAGAGCGTACTTTCACACGTGGCAGACAACGGTTATACGACCACAAACACTGGGCGAGAGATAAACAACAACAATGATTAACTGCCCAAAAAAAGGCGGAATTGTCCTTCAGGCATGTCTCCAGCTCGCCACACGCCTGGTCCGACCAACTACCCAACCCGTATTATTTCTTTCTGATGCCGATTTTACTTTAATACAGTAATTCTCTTGGAAATCTCAAAAATTTGTTTAGTGAGGTGCAGGGTCTAAAATCAAAAGCAACTGAGTTGAAGGGTCATCCGAGTCTCAACAAAGGTAAATGAAGAATTGAAGGGTCATCAGCATATATACATCTATTTTCGCTTTGTTTTCCAGGAACATGTTGCAACTGATTTTTCCCTTATTAAGGTTGTGGACCCAAAAACTGGTGAAGAGAAGCTTGTCAGAGTTTCAGTGGATGATGGAATTCGGCCAGAGACAAGCGTGGTAGATCTGTCCAAACTGAAGCCTGCTTTCAAAAAAGATGGTTCCACTACTGCTGGTATACGATCGTATCAATAACTGTACGTCAGAGCCTCGATCGGCACAGTTGTGTATTCATTTGAACACTTGAGCGGAATATCATCCCAGGCAATGCTAGCCAGGTGAGCAATGGTGCTGGAGCAGTACTCCTTAGGAAAATTTGTGTGGCCATGCAGAAGGCACCTCGTAATATCATGGATGGGTCTTGCCAGGGACATTGTCCGTTCAGCCGTAACGGATGGTTTAGATAAAGAGAGAAGAATTTTGGTGCAATTTCAAGGTTAAGATCCAAAAAAATGGCGCAGCAGCAAGAAACACGCAATGCACATAACTCGGTCGGCAGGTCGGTTGTCAGAGATATCTCATCTGATTGAATCGTCAGTTTGTTGACCGATAATATCTGAGACAACCTACACGTCGGTTCATCGAGTTATCTCGGGCAGCTGAGGCGTCACCACCCAATCCGATCCCAATCCTTGGAAGGCAGGGAAAGTGCCGACGATTAAATGCCGTATTCCCGTTCGCTCTATGGTTTCTTAGAATCTTTCTAAAGATGGCTGACTCAAAACTTTTAAGAATTGGTTCTTCACACTTCAATAATTAAGAACTTACCTCTGGAATTCTTAGATTAGTGAAAACAAGTATTTTCTTACATAATTTACTACCCAATAAACAACAAAAATTTAAGAATCCATTAATTATTAAACTACCGCATCTTCTGTTAAAAAAAAAAAAAAAAAGGAAAGAAAAAAGCTCTTGCTTCGATATTCTTCATCGTTGGCTTTTTTCCGGTCTATTCTTCTTTTGTTACTAAAGGCCTATCATCAATCACCAATTTTGTTAAGCTCTTTATCCAGCCAAGAGTGTTAACGCTGAACAACCAGCATTTGGAATATGCTCATGTATGCTGACAGACACGATCAAGTGTATCAAATCTATCATATGATAATAGACCACAAAAAATGATTTTTAATATGCCAAATCTGGATCTCAACGTGTATATTGACAATTTCTTAGGTAGATAAAAGGCTGCAAACTCTCACTTTACTTCCACGCGAAAATTGATGAGGTTATTTTCAACGAATTCCAGCCCCAGCTATTGATAAGTCAGGACAATTAACACAACATCATTGCAATCATCTGCCTATCAAGTAGGAACTAAAATTGGACTATCTATATTCACATCAGCTAAGTTATCTCTGTTGAATTATCATTTCTTTGGTCACAATAGAGACTTCAAACTAGAAACACAAATAAGACCCACCTCTGGAATAAACACAACCATCTCATTCAGTGTAATAAAGTACATAGAAACTGAAACATGGTATCCATACAGAAAATGATAAAAATTTGGTGTTCTTAAGGACTGAACTTCTTAACAAAAGGGTGGACATAATCTGCCCTCAATTGCATAAAAAAGAAAGCCTGAACAAGCCGGAGTCCACCCTCTTTCATTCTGGATCAGGAGAACCACCAGGAACCAGCTGCATTAAACACCAACATCTTTTTACAATTCATCCATATGAATGCCATTTGTGGGAAGGTAATAGCTCAGAGCTCACAAAGTCTGCCTACAACAGGCATAATAAATTTAGTAACTTCAAACCTAGTCCAGGATTTTCGGGAGATCAAGGAAGCTTAGAGCTTATCCAATCTTCCTACAACCAGCTTTATAACCTTGAGTATTTTAAACTTTTCAAATGCGCCATTAGTCTAGGATTTTTGTGAAAGCTGGGCAAACATTTTGCATTTACCATGCTCCAATTTTCAACCCAAAGCATAGGACACAAGCACAAAAGCTTTGCTTCCTAAAATATTGCATGGACAATCAGACATGATCTTAACTCCTTTGCTAGATGGAGTAAAAGAAAGGTAAAAAATCCCTGCACCTTGACCGGAGTAGAAACAAATAAAAGCTAGTCATAATGATTTACTTACAATCGCAATGTTGTTTCCATTCAGCAATATCTGATCAAGCTTGGTTATGCGCCGTCCTTCAGATGTGATTTCACTACAGTATCCATGTATGAGCAAGATGAGAAAGAGAATTCAAAAACAAGCTAATAGAACTTGTCGTCAACACTGGAAAAGACAATTGTAAGTGTGGGTGTAAAGCAACTAGTGAATGCTGGTTGCAAAGAATAGAGAGTCATCCTGATTCCACCTCCTGATTCCACCCCTTATCCCCCTTTCCTCACATCTAAACTCTATCTGACCAGAATATCAAGTCCAAATCTTTGGGATATAACGAATGGCCAAGAAAATGCATTCAACTAGTCCTTGCTGGTCTAGTCAAATCAAGAGCCATACTGATTTCACCCCCAGTCCCCTTGTTCTTATTCTCACTTCTAAGCCTCTCTGGCCAGGAATATCAAGACCAAATCCTTGCGGCAAATAGGGAATGACTGAGGACAGGCATTTGACTAGTTCTTGATGGTCTAAAAATCCAGTCTAATTTCACTTACTCTGAATTTGACTACCAGTCACGGTTTATTAGGCAGCAAATCCATGGCTTAAATAATAGAATTCCACCACCACGTTATCCGGACTGCATTGTAGGACACCATTATAAAGTACTTGTTAAGTTTTCTGCAAACACGCAAGTCCCTGCCTCCATCCCGTCAAAATCCACAAGTATACCTCAACAAGCAGATCTCCATTTAAAGATCACGAATAAAGCTTATAACAAAGCTAAAACCATCCTTCTATGGACCCACGTCAATTAGGACACCAAAGTCAAGTTTGTGCAGGCCAGTCAATTTACTTAAGCCCTAAACCCTAATTTCAATTTTTTTCTCTCTTCAAAATAATTTTCAAGAAGGAAAAGAGAAAAGATACGATTAGATAAAGAGTAAAGAATTGCGTACTATTCAATGACGTCTTCGAGGACCATATTTACGTAGACGTCGAGTCCCCTGAGAGTACCAACGAGCTCCTTGTCTCCTTTCATTATCACCCATATCTTCGACCCTATGCATCTGTCTATTAGCTCTGCAATTCCCCCGAACACAAATAAAACCCCAAATTCAGTTCTTCTACTTTTTTTAAAATCCCTTTTTCTTGTTTACCTTTTCTTCATAGCAAATAAGAGAGAGAAAAAAAAAAAAGGGACAGAAGATCAAAGATCAACCTGATGGTAGAAGCTGCGATGGATTGTTGGCCATGGAGTTAAACAGCCGTGCAGAAAAGCTCGGGTAACGAGCGCAGCGATGTAAAAGTGAGGGTTTTCGGCCGAGATGCTACACAATTACGCCGTCGTACAGAAAATATTTGTCTAGTCTTTTTTATTTTTTAATGTTTTTAATTACCTTAAAAAAATTGTAAACAGTAAATTATACAATAAATGTTTTTTAATTATACTTTTTATTAATATTTTATAAAAAAATTTAAATTTTTAATTATTGATATATCTCTACAAAATTAAATTTTATATTTTTTAAATAACAAATCATTTACGTAAAGAAAAATTTTATTATAATTGTAAAAAATTTTATTTATTTATTTTTTACTAGTTTTAAAATTTTTAATTTAATTAAAAAATTTTATAAATTAATTTAAAATTTTAAAATTATAATGTATAAATATAAATATAAGTAGAAAGATACAATATAATATAAATACGAGAACATACAAAATTTTTAAAAAATAATATATAAGTACAATGTAAACATAATTAATATATATATATATATATATAATTTAAATATTTAGTTAATTAAGTATTTTGCAACATATAATTTATAAAAATATATATGTTATTTATTGAAAATTTAAAAATAATATAAATTAATTTTTTGTTAATAATTTTTTACATTGTAATATATATATATATATATATTAAGTATTTTGTATTATAAATTAAAATATTAAATATAATTGTTAAAGTAAAATATTTTTATTAATTATTATTTTTTAACATCAAATTATTTATTAATATATTTATAAAAAATTATTTTTGTATATTAATTTTAAAAATTATAAAATTAACTTTATATTCATTATATATATATAATATTTAAAATATATATTAAAAATATTAAACATATATATTTAAATTTTTTATTTTAATTAAATATATTTTAAAATATTTAATATATATCTAAAGTGAATTCTCTTTGATCAGAAAAAAAAAAAAAAAACCCTCCTTGAATCAAATTGTCTCCCGAATTAAAATTTTTCGACAAAAACTCCACCGGGAAATAAATAAAGTGTTTATTCTGTGCCACGTCATAACTCGTGACCCAACAGTAAGTACCACGTCATCATCAGTGACGCGAGCCACGTGTAAGGCATCCACCGGAATGTCAACAATCAACAATCGCCTCCCCTCATTCTTCAAACAAGCATGCAAGGAAATTGGCCACCGTTTGACCCCTCGCTGACGTCCCAAGCTTGGTTTCCAATCCCATTATCATCGCCAATAAATATAAAAGGAAACCCCTGCTCTCAACTTTTCATACATAAAAAATCTCCCTCTCTCTCTCTCTCTATAATATTTCAATCTCAATATCAATTCTCATCTCTGGGCGAGTTCTTTACGCAACCATTTCAGAGATCACATCTCCCACGAACTCAATTCTTTTCTGTAATTCCTCGCCTCTGCACACGATTAATTTTAATGATCGCGTTTAATTGTTTGAAATTGCATTAATCGAACCTTATTTGGTCAGATATATCTTAATTGGGCACTTTTCGCTGTGGCGTGTATTCCTACTGGGGTTCTTTTGTTCGTTCATTATGCAAATTTAGCATTTTTTGTTGCCGCTCGGTGATGGGTTTCGTTTAGATTTGGGCATAGGGGTTTCCATGCATTTGTGGGATGGGAAATTGATGCGATGTTTGCATTATTGGGTCTTGATCCGCCGTGATTTAGATTTTAATTGAGAAAAGAATGCGATTCTGGGCTTTTTAATTAGTCAATTGGAGAGAAAGCTGTTGTGGGGATTTGCTTATTCTTTGTGATAAGGATAAAAGATGCTGAATTTTGATTGATTATGCTGTGAATTGCTGAGATTTACTGTAATTTGTGACTTTGTGTAGAGCTGCAAGTTAGGTTTCCAATTAATTACAGATATGCAGTAACGTGGATCCAAAACACAAAGTTGTTAACTAGTCTTTTGTACTTGTGCCTTGTACAAAAACTGCATTCTGTATACTTGCTTTTGCTGCTGAATGTTTGACGAGTACTGACAGTCTGCACATTTGCTCTGTTGACAATGGTTCCCATCCGCATTTGGACAGATTTTTCATTTACCTACGGAAAGATCATGTATGCAAACATGTAATTTCTGATTGCTTGTTGAGTGTTTTTGGGTGATTATATATTGTGAGCAATTTTTCGCAGCCTGAATTGATATTTTTTCTTGGATTGTTTTGCCTCCTACTAGCTGGGGTTGAAACATGGTTTATTTGAGGAAACCTTTGATGCTAATATCTTTCATTGCCTTTTGTTGCTCCTTTTTTTATCATCTTTTAGTATTGCTTTGATAAATGTTCATTAATGACTAATGTGTCCCCTTCGTTGTGTTCCAGTGTTGGCGACCATAAGCATGACTCTCTTTTCCATGGTACAACTGCAGGTTTTATGACTCATTGATAGCTTAGTGGCACAAGAAGTAATCATGGGGTTATTTATTGAGGCTGTTGTATTCCTTCAACTTTGAAAGAACTAAGAATTACAACATTATTTGAGAGCGTTGTAGGATTGCTTGCTTTGTGAATTTCTCATTTCCATTAAAAGAGTCTCTAGTTTTCAATTGGCTACACAAGTAGTACTTCAAAGCTTCCAGTGGAGAATTTCTTTAGTGCTCCTTCTATTGGTGAGTATAAATGCAGTTAATCGTAATTGTTTCTAAGTTCTATGTCTTTGTAAGCTATTGCCTAGCATGCTTGAAATCATTAGAAATTGAGGGAAGTTACCATAATGTTGGATTTAATTAACATTCATTTACTGGCATGTAAATAATGCCACAAATTGTTAATAAGTACTCTGTCCTGATAGTTTGTGTTGAGCAACTTTATTACAGTGCATCCAAGATGGCGGGTGTAAAACAAAGACTTTATTCTGATTCAGATATTCATGCCCTTCACAAAGTATTGGATGAAGTCTCATGTCCTATCTGCATGGACCATCCACATAATGCTGTTCTCCTACTGTGCAGCTCACATGAGAAGGGTTGTAGATCTTACATTTGTGATACAAGTTACAGGCATTCAAATTGTCTGGATCGCTTTAGAAAAATGAGGGACAACTCTAGAGGCAGCACAAACTTACCAAGTTCTTTACCTGTCAATTCATTTAGATCCAGTAATAATTCTGACACAAGCTTGATTCTGAGAAATCACATTGAAGATAATGAAAATGACAATGTAAGTGGAAACAACAATCAAAACTCCATGAGGATGCCTGAAGGGCCTATAGAAAATCTTAACCATGGTCCTAATAGGCAGCTGGAAACACAAGGAGAAAACATTTTGGAAGCAGGTGATTCTGAAACTTTTCATGAAATAATTGAGCTTGAAGACCCTGATATGGGGAACTCATCAGAATCGGGGCTGAGCCTGAAATGCCCTCTGTGCCGTGGGACCATATTAGGCTGGGAGGCTGTAGAAGAGGTCAGACAATATCTGAATTTGAAGAAGCGAAGTTGCTCCAGGGAATCCTGCTCTTTTTCTGGTAACTATCAGGAATTGCGTAGGCATGCCAGGAGGGTTCACCCAGCAACTCGACCCTCAGAGATTGATCCATCAAGGGAACGAGCTTGGAGATGCATCGAGCGACAGAGAGAATATGGAGACATTGTCAGTGCTATTCGTTCGGCCATGCCTGGTGCTGTTGTTGTTGGGGACTATGCCATCGAGGATGGAGATAGGATGTTGGCCGAAAGGGAAAGTGGAGCAGGTGAAGTCAATGCGCCATGGTTGACTACTTTGTTCTTGTTTCAGATGGTTGGCTCAATTGATGGTGTAGCTGAACAAAGGGCCAGGTCAAGGGCTTGGATGAGGCATCGCCGACCAGCAGGGCCTTTACCTGAGCGGCGGTTTCTTTGGGGTGAGAATTTGTTGGGTATTCAGGATGATGATGATGACGATGAAAATGACTTGCACATATTAAGTGATGCCAGTGAAGATGCATATCCAATCCCAAGAAGGCGCAGGCGTTTGAATCGATCCAGGCCTGATGATCAGTCGTGAGGAGCAAGGGAGCATTTCTGGTAAATATCTGGTTCCCTGGCATGCCTTCATTGTCTGTGGATTGCCATTTGCTAATCCTATTGGTATCTTACCATTATTGTTCCAGTAATGCGTGGATTATGCATTTAAAGTTAGGATCATCATGCTGATTAAGAATCAAGATGTAAAAGAATCTCTGGGCTTTGGAGCAATCTTTGAGCTGGAAAAATGGTTTCTTTGTTGAAATTGGAAACTGTCTGTACAGTGCAAAGCTAGTATTAGAAGAAAAGAGCAGATGATGGGTTCACAAACTCTCTGTAGTTCTAGAAACATTTGTATTTTAATTGGAACTGCATGTGGTGGCACGTTATAATTTCCGCTGTGGTTGTTGCAATGTATATGGTGTGTTTGATGCTTTTCCTCTCTCTCCCCGCCTCCCCCCCACGTCTTACCTGATGTTGTAGCCCTTCACATTTCAATTTCTATACGGTTGAAGACCCATTGTTGGAAGCTGTCATTGCTATGGACGTTGATCTACAGACGTTCAGGCAGTTCTAATTTTGAAAACTGTAGCTTCCACTCTGCGCTACAAAATTTTCGGAGAATCGGGAAGACAGTGCATAGCCTTGTACACTTGAGCTGTGCACCGAGCTCCCGCGTTTAAAAGACCGGGGAAAGCGCGGCCCATGCAGCTAAGGTCCAATGGGCGAGTGGCCCGCGCATTTGGGCTAGCGTTCAGACTCGAGCTATTCTAATTTTTTTAGGGTATGGGCCACCATTGGTGAGGAAATCATGGTCCTACGTCCCAGGTACACAGGGGGCATCGGGACGCGGAAGGTTATTCGAGCACTCGATTCTTTAATCATTCCAGATTCTTGATCTTTGAAAGTCTTTGAACGCAATCGGTATCGAGCGTCTCTTTTCGGGTATCAAGCATGCCTGTATCAAATACAACGGTCGTGAGTCTGGACTCGTAATATCAATATTTAACTTTCTTCTATTCTTGTTTTTAATGGATGTCTTCAATCGTTACATTTATTGTTGTTTTTTTATATTAAAAAATTTATTATATTGAAAATTATTTAATAAAAAATAATTTTTTATTTTTATAATTTCATATCTTTTCATATAGCTGTAATCCAAATTTTGAAAATTAGAAATATAAATTTTTAAAAATTAAAATGTCTTCTGGAGAATTTTGTATCTTTTTTTTTGTTTTTTTGATCATTCTTTGTTTTAGATCATTTGTTTCAAGTGGTTGAACAAGAAAAGCGCATATGATTGAAATAATATCTTAAACACAAGAGTGTTTGGTAAACAAGCGTTACGCTCAGCACACTTTCTCTAAAAGATGCTGTAAGTATATTTAACAAATGATAATATAAACTTTAGAAAATCATAATTCGAACTTACGAAGTAACTGTCGATACAATAAATCGACAAATCCCTGGCCGAGTCTGTTTATCATTATTAATTCATCTTCGTTATTTTTATCCTGATAATACTAATTATAATAATAATTATTACCATTGCCTATTTAGCTAAGAAAACAACGATAAGAACACAAAAGTGGTGGACACGGGACACAATTAATAAAATAATATAATCTTTCGTTTTTTCATTAACTATTTTTATATTATTATAGTAATATTTAATCTATTTTATTAATTATTTTTAAACTGCCTTTATCATTTCTACGTGTATTTTCTTGAACCAATTATTAGCAGGCGGGACCACTAACCAATTAATAATCCACATTCGCTTCCACGTCCCCTTCATTTCTCATACTTTTCCCTTAAATTCAATCCGCTCCCTGGTTGGGAATTACCAACCGCCTTTTTGCATCGTCAGTCGTCCATATTTCCACCGCGGCCGTCACCGCCTCCGCCGCCAACCGCACTTTCCCTAATCTTTCCCTTGCAGCCAAACCCTAAATTCCACAAAAATGTCAGAGCCCTAACCGTGCTAATCTTCTCCTGGCTCCCCATCCCCTCCTTTCTCCGCCTCCGTCTGCATGTTCTGGTACTCCCTAATCTCCCTTCTCCGCCCTTCCTTTCCTTATCCCTCGTGATTTGCCTTCTCCGGCGGTTTCCTCTTCTCCGACGCCCCCTCTTTCTCTCTCTCCCAGGTCCTCAAGTCCCGCTGGAAGTCCACCTCTCCCCTTTGCTTCGCCCGGTTCATTCCTTTGCTTGGCGGTTTCTTTAACCGCAACGACAACAATGCTTCCGAATCCAGAATTAGCTTCGTTGTTGTCGGGGCGTTAGGTTCATTGGCGTTTTGGTCGACATCGAGGATCGATTGGCTGCTGAGATTTACGATCCTCGCTGGAATTCTTGGGAGCTTTGCCCGCCTTTGCCTGCAGATTTTCGCTCTGGAAACTCCTCTCAGACCCTTTCATCGGCTCTATGGAAAGGCGGGTTCTATGTCTTTGGGATTTAATCTCTCTTTGTTTCGTCTTTCGATTTGGATAACCGGCCTTAGGCCCACGCTCAGATTCTTCCGGCCACCTGGTGTGGTCTGCGCTTTCTTGATTGCTTGTCAGGAGATGCTTGTTCTGGATGGTATGTGTAGTGGGCCACGCGGGCCATCGTTTAATCTGAGGAAGATTGATGAGAAGAGCATGAAGTTTAGTGGAATTGCTATTATTCCAAGATTTGCTTTATGGGTTGATTGATAACGAGCTTGAAGTGCGTTGGGATGGAGAAACTTATATGTGTTTAATGAGGAGTACCATAAAACGTAACCTGCTTGCGTATGTGAAATTAGTTGCCATCCTCTGTTAATAAGTTTCACAAGGTTATCAGCTTTTGTTCCACAGTTTCCCCTTATGATCTTTTTAGGGGCGAAGAGGAAGAAATCGTAGAGCTACAGGCCATGCTCTGATTGAGTAAACTTGCATACCTCGTATGACTAAACACTATTATTTTTTAATTTTTGCCGTGCATAGTTGATTTTCTTAGCTGCTGCAGTATATTGTTTTGGATATGGGGGAAAGGCTGTGGCATGATCTTTAATTGAGCATCCTCTCTTTGGTAAAAAAAATGATCACTGCTGCTTGGTAAATAATGCGGTAGGTAAATCACATTTAGAGGTGTGCCTTTTCTCGGGGGCGTGTATCCTTATGATTTAAGTAATGTAACAGTATTTATATTTTTTGTTCATTGCATTTGCATGCTAGTTAATCAATTAGTTTTATCTCATAAGGTTGCAGAATTGACAGTAATAATATTTAGCCTGGCCAATAATTGCAATCCTTATTTGTTAATGACTGAACAACCAAAGTAGCTCTTTCCCTTGTTGTTTTGGCAGAATTAGGTTGAGTTTACCTAAACCATTTGGTCTAAAACTAACAAAAAAAAATGGTGCTATAAAAGATTGTTTTTGCTTTTCTGGTTCATTTTGTCAAGGCAAGGCACATCTAACCCTCCTGCATCTGTACTGACTACTGTAACAATGATTGAATGTCCCTTGACAAAGAACAATCAAAAGCAAGAAAATCTATAGTGCAATCCAGAAAATAGTATGGGATTTTAACATGTTAGGTGTTATTATTCTTGAATAGATTTATCAAGACATTAATTAAGTCAGGGTTTGATGAACAGCCATTTGGAAAAGTGTGGAACTTCAGTTTGCTCACTGTTGTTATTATATTTCTGTCTCAGCAGATACTATTTAATTGACATGTCCTATTTTAACCATTTAGGGATTTTAAGAAAAGTGAAAGTAGCCATGCTATTTGTTATGGACTTCATCAATTGCCAGTTGCTGTGACATTCTAGTTGATGGTACTAATTTATGTTACTCTTGCATTACAGGAATGCAGGACTCTAATAGCAGATCCTCAAGACTCAGATGCTTAATTTGGGATACTTGTTCGGCCTTCCAGAACTCAAGTATGTAAGCATTACTAGTTACGGTTTTTCATCTTCCAATGGCACCCTCCTGTCATTTTGACAGGTTGAGTGGCTTTCATTGAGCACTCCCCACAAAAGTTGCTGAAAGGGGTTAAAAGAAAATAACAGAACGGCTACTTTCATGTTCCTTAATATCACATTTTAGCCTTGGATTCTGTTTTGTAATTTTGATGGTAACTGGGTTTAAAGACCGGTTCTTGCATTTTACTTATTACATGTGCTTTACCATCTGTCATTTGACAATGTTTATACTCCCCTAATGGGAGACCTCTCATTTGTTGTTTGGCTCAAGTGGCCTGTTATAATATCAAGTGAAGGAACAAACAGGTTATCCTATGTGATTTCTTGTCTTTGACTTGCTTTAATTCATTCATAGTTTTTGCAATCCAAGGGCATGCTAATCATACTTGTTCATTTCCATTTTTTTTTTTCCCAAGAATTAACTGCCTCACTGCATGTACCAGCATGCATCTAATTCTCGTTTTAGAACACCTTTCTCCAGGCTTTTTCTATAATACGGGACGTTGGTAATGGGAATCTTGTGGCTGACATTGCGAGTTAATTATGTTCGCAAGATGGTGTTCCTAATTCTTGGGGAAATGAAGCACTGCCCATCTGCCATTGACCAGACTTTCGTTGCCTGAGACTCGTAACTTCGATGCCATGTTCAAAAGGGAGGGGAAAAAAAGTGAGTCATCGGCAGTGTAATGTTGCTGAATTGGAAGACTTTAATTCTAGTTTGAAGGCTTGTGAGAATTTCTCGAGAGGGTTTTAATTTCATGCATCTGACATTGAAGGGCTGTTCCAGGCTCGCTCGATTCAACATATCTGTAAAATCTTGGCTAGAATCGCTTTGTAGATCCCGAAGTATCGGATATGGACTTGGGCCCATTTAGGTCCTTTTCCATTCCTGTTAACCTTTACGCAAAATATAATAGTCCTTCCTTTGGGCCCAAGAAAAATGCGCATGGAAGGCTACGCACTGTTTTAACTGTGAATCAATCCTAGACGGTGAAGCGCACCACGACGGGCCAATCCTTTCTTTACGTGACCTACACGAATGAATCGTGACCGCAAAGACGTCATACCTTGCAATCAGCGACTTTGCGAATTTCCCATTCGCATAAATCAACGAGAGCGCCATAAGGCTGTCAAAAGGGCCGGGAAGCGCAAGATTTTGAGGTTTAAGCAACTTTTCATTTCATAATTATTGCATTGCATTGCTTTTTCATTTTACTCCCTGCTGTCTAGGGTTTTAAAGCGTTTTCCCTCTCTGTCCCTCTCTCCCTTTGTTTCTACTGTTGGGCTGTGTGCATCATTTTCTCTCTCTAGAATAATCTAGAACCGAATAGGGAGAGAGAGAGAGAGAGAGCCATGGATAGGTACACCAGGGTCGAAAAACCGAAGCCCGAGTCACCGATAAACGAGAACGAGATCCGTATCACCTCCGCTGGTCCTATCCGAAACTACATCAGCTATGCTACCTCCCTTCTCCAGGTGACCATCCTTCTCCCTCCTTGTCTTTCTCTTTCAGCTGCATACGCGGTCCCCAGTATCGCGAGAGATATGGTTGCATTTGGTAGGCTAGAAAAAAATGGGTTTATGGTGGGCTTGGTATTTTTAGGCTTGTTTTTGTTTCTGATTACCTGTGATTGATTGGAGAAGGGGTTCTGCTGCAGCCACCAGTTTGTGCTTGGTTTTATTTTTAGGGTTTTTGATATCTGCATATTTGAGATGTGTTTTGATTATTTTTTGGGTGCTGGGTTATTCCTTACATTCTGTTTGGTTCTACCTTAATGTTTAATCTGTTGTTGTGCTTTGATATATTTTTCTGGCTCGTGGTGAGTTTATTGTTTTGCAGCCTTTTGTTTTCTGGTCTCTCTTTTGGGTCTATTGGGTGGTATTTTGGTCTAGTTAATGCATTCATTGGGGTTCTCTCTTTAACGGGTAAAGTTGATACGTGTACTTTTAAATGATACCCTTTGTCGAATAAGCAAATTTCTTTTGTAGCTGCATTGTCCTGTGAAATTTTTCTATTTTATGAATAACATGTTTTGTCCTTTAGGTATTTTATGTTTCTTTATTACAAACCATTAGCTTTGAGAGGAGGATCCCATGAGTCGAGGAACTGCAGATGAGAGATAAAACAACTTCGGAAGATACAAAGAGAGATTAGTTGATTCTACCTTGTGAATTTTTTAGTCAACTTGAAAAGTGTGACTTGTTTTTTATCCATTGGAAAGAAATCTCATCAGAGGCATGTAAGGCTCTTGAAGCTATGTGGGTAAATGTGTGATATTAACTTACGATGAATTGTATGATCATCACTTCTGTTATCATGGGCATTGTTTTGTTTTACATGGCTCTCTGTTTTTCTGTGGACGCCTTAAAGTTTTGCTATTTAAGTTTGTTCCTTGAATGTAATGGGTATTTTAAGTTTGTTCTTTTACTTTTTCTTGAATAAGCTTGTTCAATGCTGAAACTGAAGATGCTATTCTAGCTGTGTCTTCTTTATTCATGGATGCTTGCTGTACTAAATTAGTAATTTTCTCTATTTGATCCATAGTTTATACATGGGCAGTGTTATACTGTTCTTTATTGATTGTTTAGTGTACGGTGAAAATAAGAGTTAATGCTATATCATTTTAAAGAAAAATCTTGGATTGATCTTTATGATGGAAACAATTATTGTCACAGTCATCTCATCTATAATGTGTAGTAATCATGTAGAGTTCTTTCAACCTGCCACATGATTTTTTCACTTTTAAATTTGTGTTTGTGCTTCATGGCTGTCTATGAATTTAGCTATCACAGCAGTCTTTGGTGTCTATATAACATCTGCTCTCTATTTTAGCTCTATCTCCTAACTGTTTTTAGACTATCTTCACCATGTCCTGTTACCTGTTTTTAATTTCTGGCCACTTTTCCATAAATACTAGAATTATGTGTAGCTTCCCCTTCCCCCTCACCCCCCTCTCCCAAAAAAGAAAACCCAAAATGATTAGATCTTGACTTTGCTTGAATCAACTTTTCATTATGTTTTGCAGGACAAACATGTGAAAGAGATTGTCTTGAAAGCAATGGGACAAGCAATAAGCAAGACTGTCTCTGTTGCAGAGAGTATAAAGGTCGGTATGGCTTTCAAACAAGTATTTTGGATACTAATCTCACCCGTCTCTCCTACTCCTCCACCCCTTCCCCCGATTTTCTATGTGCCAATGATGAAATCAAGCCTTCGTCTCCACACAGAGGAGGAATCCCCGGCTGCATCAAGAAACAGTGATCAGTTCAGTGAGCATAACTGATGTTTGGGAACCCATTGAAGAGGGCCTTGTACCGTGAGTTTCTAGAATCTGTTTTGTATTACCCTCCCCAGCACCCAATGTCCCCCCCTGCCCCTGGCCAAAAAAAAATGAAGCCTTTTCCCTTTAGTGCATGTGTATCACAATCATCTTAACATGCGGGCCCTATTTTCTAATGCAGTGTGGAACAGACTCGCCAAGTCTCAATGATCGCCATCACCCTCTCTTTTAGAGAGCTCAACAAAAGCTCTCCCGGGTAAGTTACATTGACTACTCTTGTTGAGTATCTTGGAAGCCAATAGTTTGGGATGGCCTTTTGGACCGTTAAAGATTTTCCTGTATTGGAGTGTCGCAACACCAATTTAGATATTTGTGAAAGTTTGCCAGTTGGTCAGGTTTCTCTTGATTGCTTGGCACTCATGACCTTCTGGTGGCTATGACAATGAAATCCTGTTATGCATAAATGCCAAGGTCTTTCTGCTTTTGCTGTTTTAGAATCCTATGGGTGAATCATTTCTATCCAGGTACCAAGCCCCACATTCCATGGAACATCCAAAGCAACATTACCAGCAACAGCTGCAACAGAGACAAGTGCGTGCTCCTTACAACATGGGTTATGCAGGTAATTGCAGTGATGGTTGGTAATCTGCAGTACAAAAACTTCAGTTTTACGTAAAACTTATCTTGTCTGCTGATGGTTAGATTCATATGGCCGAGGACGAGGTCGTGGTAGAGGAAGAGGGCAAAATTGGGGTAGAGGTGGAGGATATGGATATGGAAATTATCAGGGAAACTACCAAGGTATAAATTTGAACAACATACTGGGCAGATTATATTTTCTACAGAACGAAATCTGCTTCTCATTTCATGCCTTTTGTGATAGATAATGGCGGTTATTCAAATTGGGGACGTGGTGGGAGAGGCAGAAGTTGGGGCTATCGTGGTAAGTTTGCATAACATTGAAGGATTAATATTTTGGTTATATTTTGATAAACAATTTTGAACTAGGATTAATCTGTTGACCGAAGTTAATACTTGCACTCTGATAGTGGAGTGAATTTCTGGATGTCCATTCTGATGGGCATGCTTCATATGCCATCAAATTGAGCACAATTGGTTGCATTCGTTAATGTCTATTCAATGTGGGTGTACGTACAAATCAGATGTTAGGCTAATAATGCTGAATACTTGTATCATCTTCAGGCACCGGCTATGAAAGAGGCAGAGGTGGTGGGGCAAGGGGCTATGGTCGTGGCCGTGGAGGAATGGGTGGTCGTTCAAGGGGTGGTGTCAGACAGTCTTAATGGAGTAGGTTCTCTTTTTGCTTTAGCTAAATGCTTGCCTTGGCCAGTGGGCTGAATTCTATCCAATACTGCTTTCGATGGCGTGAAATGTGGCTTATGATTTCAGCTGTTGGTTTTATGTTAAATTTTCTTAGTCTTGTGGACGTGGGCAAGGTTGTTTTATTTGTTTTTGCATTTAGCCAAATAGCAAGAGGAGATTTATGATTGCTGTAGTTTGCCCCCGATGGTTTCTGTCTCCGTGTCCATATTTTGTTATCTCGTACTATCTTTTCATATTGATATGTCTTTATTCGTTCAAATGCCTTTCCTCATTCTCTATGCAACTAAGGGGCCTTCTATTCATTCGGTTAAAAGACTCCTAAATTTTAAATGCCTATATTATAGATGTCTGGAATTTTATGAACGTTATAGCTCTGCCACATGATCATTCGCAAAACAACGTTGTAACTCCGCCTCCTGCATGTCAATGAATCAGCCTTCTGAGTAGCTAGTTGAAGAATGAGTTCATTCTCATGAGTGGTGCTTTATGGGTCTTGTGGGCTGGCTCTGCAGAGTATGGACGACCAGATCATCCACTGAGCTTTCATCCGTGTCTCGGGCCAATTATTAGACACAATAGAGTAACCGATTGGAGTGCCAAAATATGTTATCAAAGAGGTTTCTTTCGGAAGAAAACATGTCTTAATGACTCAACGACAAATGCTTCCCAACTGTTTGATGGTCTTTTTGTAATGGTCACTCGGATTGGGGAGTTAATCCGGTGACTGGCACAAAAGAGAGATGATTTTTTATTTTCAATCAAAAAAGTAAAATTGTTCAAGTCATCGATTTCCTTGTACGCAACGTTCTTGCCGGTCGTTGCACATTTACATCGTAAGTCACAAACAGCCATTTCCCCTAAAAGGTGAAAATTATACGCAAGATAGTTTTATATCGTGGAAAATTAGATAAAGATACGCAAAAACTACGATTCTGTAAAATAAAAATGAAATTTTGGTATCGCAATGATTTTGCAGTAAAAACATAGAAAGACAATTAAAAAGCACATTGGGCTTTTTTTTTTTTTTTTTTAATATTGTAAGTTGCAGGAAGAAAAAAAAGATATATGACGGTGAAGCCAAGGTGTGCGGTTATGCATACAATGAATTAGATATATATAAGAAAAAAAGGAACTAATTCCTAAAAATTTCCATTTTGCAATTTTACATTGAAACTAAAAACTCGGAAAAATCACCGGCCACCAACCTCCCTCGCCCTCCGCGGCTACCGTCACTTCTTTCTTTAAGGTCCAAACGCCTCATTGATTCCGATGGAAGCTCTGCTAGGTACGGCGAATCGAAAAAGATGGGCGGTGAGAGGGTCGATCTTCACCATTGATCTGGTTAGCCTTCACTGACTCCACCTTGATCTCCTCGTGATCTTTGGCGACTGCCTGTACAAAATGAGGCTCGGTTAACCTTGACAACAGGCATTAATGGTGTAGCTAGGGTTTGATTTCGCCTTGAGAGACGATGATTAGTGGGCTTTGCGTTGTGTTTCAGGTGCGGAAGGAGGCAGCAGGGTTGGAAAGAGGTGTTTCGAAGCTACGGATCCATTGCCCCACGCGTTTTCGGCGACGGTGGTAATTTGCTTGCTATTTCCTCCTTCCATTTTCCTACTTTCTTATTTCATCTTTTTTTTTTTTTTTTTTAAGTTTTGTTAAAATATATCTCAATATATAAACATTGACGTGTCATAAAGCGGGTGACATGTCCGAATGTATAATCGAAAAACTTCAAAAAACTTGACCAACGAAAGTGGACTAAAATTATGTAAGGACGATACCGAATAATTCGTGAAACTTGGGGGATGTTTCGACGAATTTCGTTAAAATCATACTTAAACGTAGCAGATTTAACGAATTTTCATTCCTAATAAGTCCACTGGCTCTCTTACCCTCGACCTTGCATTTCTGCCACCGACATACTTGTGACTTCGGAACTATTAAGTTTTCCTCCGCCATTAGAATCACAATTAACTTCACCCGGTGGAACGATTGATCTTAATTTATTTTTCTTACATTTATAAAATGATTAATTGTCTTAAGAATGAGCCAATCGATTCGTTTTTGGTTAATTGAGCTTTTTCTAGGAAAAGAGAAGACGCGTGAAAACTAAAAGAAGTTTGGATCCGAAAACACATGTCGTTTCACTGAACACGCCAGAATGAAGGGAAATTTGTTCTATTAAAAATATCCCTTACGTCATAATTACACTCATGTTAGATTTTTTGATTTTTCGATTTTTTTTGTTCATCCCCCCAGTAAAGCAAGAACTTTCTTAACACAGCCCTGACGGTACACCGAGCAAAAGAACAGAAAAACAATTAAAACGGCAGTAGAGTGGAGAAATGTCAAGATAGGCTCTGCATTTCTCACATGCATGTTCCGTGAAGCTGTCTAGGTTCATTTTTTTGTCTGCAATATCTTTCCAAACCTGTGGACGTGCAATGCACTTCGGTTCACAAAAAGACGAAGGAAACTTCATTTTCAGAGCCATCAATTCCAAACACACAGTGGGTAGTGAACTTAACCCATGCGCAACGCTTAGAGAGTCCAGAATGTTACTCTATCGACCTGCCAATATAGATAAGCTCGCGAATTCTCAATTTTCTCTTGATATTCATATTCTTCATGTAAGGTTATATTATCCATGAAAATTACTTATTCAAGGAGAATGATTTATTGATTTTTTTTTTTTTTTGAGAAAATAAATTTTGGAATTTTTATTAGCTGTAACACACGCGTGTTTTTGGTCATGGATATATCATTCCTTGATTGTACGGTGGTGAAAATCTGTTCAGTAGTTGGCTGGTGACTTTTTTTAATGATCCATTGTATTAAAATAGTGAAGAATACACAAATACCGTTCGAGAAATTCAAGTCTTTCTTAGATGAGCAAAAATCTAATTATAAAAGCTAAAGTACGAGCAGTTGGCTAGGGAGTCGGTAATGGGGAAGGATGCTCGTCGGAGTTTCGGGCAAATAGTTTGTAGTAACCTTTGCCGTCTAGTTTTATACCATTACTGTTTTTTTTTTTTTTTCCCTACTCATTTTCTGGATGCCATTTTCAATTGTTGGAACAAGTTTGCATCGGTAAAATTGCAAACCCAGATGACATCACCTGTAGGTGCGGCAGATGTTTAATCCCAACCCGTTCTTTTTCTCAACTTTTTAAACCTTGCCGTCCATCACCCAAGGCTTCTTTTTTCTTGTTAAGCAGCGCTTGTTGGCGCATGGTGGTGCGAGGCACTGTAGCCATCTCATTCGCTAGCATGAATTTTCCGACTTTGTTGAAATTTAGTCTTTTGACAAGACAGCCGGAAGGCAGTGAAGTGATGGCTTAAGGGCCAGCTGTACTCTGAACATGGGCTCGTTTAGGGGGTTATCTGGCCCCTTACGAAACTACTTCTAATTTTTTTGTATCTCTCTTTTGAGTGAAAAATAGGGGTTATGGATCCCCTGGAGATGGATGTATCATTTTTCAATTTTAACGAGGCCGTAACTAAATTCGAACGAGCTTGAATTGTAAAATTTACTAATTTCAAGGCTTGAAGTAGACAAGGTAACCAATTTTCCAGCAAATCGAGACCTCAGTTTGGAACCTAATTTTAATCTTAGTTCTAATAAACACTTCATCGTGTAATAATAATACTTAATATTAGTCACCTTAATAATTGGCCGTGCAAAAACAAACTTTAAGTAAAGAAGAACGATCGGGGGACAGCCCACAGAGAGAGAGAGAGAGAAAAAAAAAAAGAGTGAGAGGGGCTTAAGGAAAATGTGGTCGAAGCAGAAGGCCACACGTGGATCAGTCACGACAGGGGTGATGCTGTTGGATTGAATCTAATCAGGCTTAGGCGGGTATTTTTTAGTCCACACCTAGCCGCAATATCGCCCAGGTTCATTGCTCACGACCCCTCCCATTCCTTCAACTTATTCGCGCATGGACGTTGTCATCCCGTCTGTCTCCCCCCTCCCCCGCGAAAATCTCCATTTTCCCACTCTCTGGTTCTTTCTTTTCTCCATATTTTTCCAACCGAGGTTTGTCAGACGCCGAGACTGAGGCTTATATCAGAGGAAAAACAGGGCAGGAAAATATGGAGGGAAGCTCAAAAAAGGGCACAAGCAAGAAAACAAGAGACCCTTTCCATGTCATCTACAAGGTTCCTTCTGGTGATGGCCCTTACGTTAAAGCCAAGCATGCTCAGGTTTGTTCATACAGATCTCCCCTACTTTCCTTTCTTGACTTTGATTATTTTTATCTCGCAATATATACGTTCGCTTTTTAGTAGCTGCACAAATCTGCGTTAACAAAGCTTATAATTATATAAACCCACATTTCGTTGCACATTTACTTGCAATTAGATGTCATAAATGTAAGTAAGATTTGTTCGTATACAAATTATTTTCTTTTTACATGTTTTTAATTATTGCAATTTCTTCAGCTTGTAACTGTTAAGGAAATAGAAAACACCTACTTGTTAGTTGTCACTGATTGAGCCCTTTACCTACTTCACCGGCCGGCCGGTCAGTTGATTCTATTTTTTGTTTTTTTAAGAACAATTGTCTCCGTCTTTCTTTTTTTTTTTTTTTGGATTGGTAGCCTTTTAAGAATAATTTTTTCTCTTTTTGCGAGAGAAACGGTGGGGATGTGCCGTGTCTGTCTGGCAAGGCACGTAAAACATTTGAGAGGAGCTGGTGTGATAGATTTGTAAGACTCCTTATCGTTTGTCTTGCCATCTCAACTCTTTATCGGAATCGCGATAAGGACATAGAACTTGCCGCCTTGGCTGTACTTGAAATTTGTAATCGCTTAATTTCAAGCATAAGATCTCATATGATTTAAGTCTCGAGTTGTTCATTGTTGAGACTTGATTAATTAGACATAACTTTTACAATAATAAAATAAAGGGCAATATATATATATATATATATATATATAAAACACTTTACAGATTTCTCAAAAAAAGAAAAAAAAAACCTTTTATTATCATTATTTTTAATATTAGATACAATAAAAATTTGACTTTTAACATAAAGTCTCAAATTACTTGAATTTACACTTTAGGTCTCATAATCTCGAATCATTAATGAAACTTTATTAACTGAACATAAAGTTATTATAGTCAAAATGAAGGACTATATAAAAAGAACACTTTACAAATTACACAATAAAATTGATCGCTTTTATTATCATAAATTTTGTATTAGATTCGACGAGGATCTGACTTCTAACCTGAAGTCTTAAATCACTTGATTTCGAGCACCAGATTTCGTACCATTTGACTTCAAGTCTCCACTCGCGAACTGTTGAGACTTGATTGACTAAACATAATTTTTCCAATAGTAAAAAGGAATATTTTTGTTGTGTCCACGTCTTTTTTTTTTTCTTTTTTTTTGTTTTTGTTTTTGCAGTGTGTCCTTTCAGATGAGGAGAAATAAATTAAGTACAAGTGATATTTATTTTGTTCCATTGAGAAGCAAATATTCTTTAAATCTGACCAGTGAACGATGTTGAATATCTGAGCCACCCCTATCCCTCTCTCTCTCTCTCTCTCTCCCTCTCAATTGGCCCCACTTGCCTTATCTTCAAACTTTCATCAATTCATTATCCACACAAGTAGTTAGGTGACTGTGCATCTGTTATGCTCGAAAAGATTTATGTACATTGTTAGAGTAATACACACAATTAGATAAATGGATTCAGAAATCTAAAAGATTCACCTTTTTCTACATAAATCCATTCAAATAACTAAGTTTTGAACCCCAAAAAAAAGGACTCTGCCTGCCGCACAAGCATGAGTCCGGCCGGTAGCAAGAGCCTTGGGACAGCCCACCCAAGCTGCCTGTGCAATTCGAAGACGGCCTGATCGGGATTGGCGCAACTGCTACAGGTGTCAAGGACGGTGGGCCCGATTCGTTGCCAGTTCCCTATGTTGTCGTTTGTCATAGTCTGAGATCAATAAGACCCATTAAAAGTTGTCTTTTTCAAAATCAATCGATGTCTGGTTAAGCAGTACGGAGTTCGTTTCTGAAGACACGTAGCAACGAGTTCAAATAGCTTCAAATGCTTGGAAAGGGTTTTTTTTTTTTTTTTTTTTAAATTTTTAAATGTATTCCAGAATTAAAGAACTACAGCTAACTCTAGATTGTTGTTAGGCTTAAATACTATTACTACGTGGGTCCACCACGTTGTCATCAATTTTTTTTTTTGCTTGTTCGGATCAAGTCTCCGTGATAGATAAAAATTGTGGCCAAATAATGCCAACATAGATTCAATTTATTTATTTATTTTCTAATTAAATTTAAGGTCAGAATTTTTTGTATTCTGAAATCAAAATCCGAATTTCCTGCATTCATAATATTAGAGATCGAATTATTATTTTTTCAAATTGGATTAATTACATTAAAGTGTCTATTTTTAAACCTTTTAAAAACATTATGCATAAAACCTTAACGTTTAATTTCCTTATAATTCCAACCAACCCATAGTCTATCTTCTTTTAGAAATCAAATTATCATTTGTATTTGGGCCAATAACATGAAAATGTCATTTTATTTGAGCACGACGAGCAGATAACAGTAAGGTGGCTCTTGGTTGTACAATGTTTCAGCTTGTGCAAAAGGACCAAGAAACCGCGATAGTCTGGTTTTGGAAGGCAATCAATGCTGGAGACAGAGTAGACAGCGCACTTAAAGACATGGCACTGGTGATGAAACAGCTGGACAGAACGGAAGAGGCCATTGAAGCCGTCAAGTCTTTTAGAGGCCGTTGCTCGAAACAAGCCCAGGAATCGCTCGATAATGTCCTCATCGACTTGTACAAGGTAGTAATAATAATGCACCCGAACGTGGCAAATTCTCCTGAGCAATGCCCTTTGTTGATACCCTTTTTTTTTTTTTTTTTTAACTTTCCTAGTTTTAACATTGTTGATGCCCCTGCCCCTGCCCCTGCTTGGATTCTTCGGGAATCGATAGAATAAAAATCTTACCTCTGATTCACTGGTGCACTTTTTAACGCGCTCTCCAGAAATGTGGGAAAGTAGAAGAGCAGATAGATTTGCTTAAGCGGAAGCTAAGATTGATATATCTCGGCGAGGCCTTCAACGGCAAACCTACAAAAACAGCTCGCTCTCACGGCAAGAAGTTCCAAGTTACAATTCAGCAAGAAACGTCTAGAGTGCTGGTAAAGTTTTTTTTCTTTTTTTCTTCTTCAATATCGTTAATTACTAATAATAGCTTCATTGATTATTATCTGCCTAATTACCCGTTGACAAAAAATGGGCCTAATTACCTTGTTCTTGCATGGTAATTTTATTCTATTAGAACCAACTTTCTTTTTTCTATGCAATCTTCGAGAGGGCACTTTGATAATTAAGAATTTCATGTTACAACTGGAAAATTGGCTCCAAGTTTTTGACAGCACGATGATGCAACTTACCGGTCAATATACGCAGGGTAACTTGGGCTGGGCCTACATGCAGAAATCAAACTACATGGCAGGCGAGGTGGTTTACCGTAAAGCCCATATGATAGACCCTGACGCCAACAAAGCCTGCAACTTGGGCCTGTGTCTGATGATGCAATCCAGATTTGACGAGGCCCGTTTGATTCTCCAACAAGTCTTGCGAGGCGTCCTTCCGGGCTCAGATGATCCAAAGTCGTGGAAACGGGCCGAAGAATTACTGATGGAAGTGGAATCGAGGCAGGCTCCCCCAGAATTGATGGATGCATTGGGCCTTAATCTTAGTCTGAACGACGAAGATTTCATGAAGGAGCTTGAGGAGGTAATGAATGAATGGGCCCCATCCAGATCCAAAAGGCTTCCCATCTTTGAAGAAATCTCTTCGTTTAGGGACCAGATTACTTGTTAGGTGCTAGCATCCCCCCAAACCTTCTTTTTTTTGGCCATTTTTAGTTTTAATTTGCAATCTTAAACTTGGGGTGTGAGATGGGATGTTGCACTGTTTAAGTTAATAATGTGGCCTTTCCATTATAGTTTGGGGTGCAGATATGTGAATATCATTTTCACCGCCCTTGTAAGTTGTAAATAGCTTGGCTGAGATTAATGAGAATTGCGATATAACCATTCAAGACTCGGGAGAATACTTTGTTTCTAGACCCACCGCTAATTTACCTGTTTGATCTGAGTTTTGATTTGTGAATAACGAAAAAAAAAAATAAAAATCAGCAACTGGACCACATTTGTGCTGTTTATATTGAAATTGCAAAATGCAAATTTCCACCATTCGAGCAGTTAGATGGGAAATTAGCAGCAGTCTTTGCTTCTTTTTCATCTTATTATTATTATTATTATTTTCATTTATTAAGGTCGCCGAAACAGCCATTTTGGCACTGTAGAGCGTAGAGGGGAGTTGGAACCCGTAAATCACGTGAATGGATAAATTCAATTTAGGGTTTAGAGAGTAATTTTTTATATACGACTAAAGAAACTTCAAATAGCTGTGCCTCTCCAGCAGTCTAGCAAAATACACGCTCTTATTTGGGTTCTCAGAGAGATGGGAAAAGCTCGCAAAAGTCGAGAAGAAAATGGAGCTAAAAAAACAAAAAAGTCTTCAGTGTCGTTAACCAAGGCGGCACGTCTCTCGAGCGAGAGCGACGAGAACATTGGTCTATCAGTACACATAATCATATACAGTTGTATTTTACCCAATCAAAAAGCACAGTAATGCATCCAGCACGTTAGAAGTGCTTTTATATATATATATATATATATATATATATAAAGGGGTGTTCGACTCCTAAAGCTGTAGTCTCTTTCATTGTTACATTATTTACATGTCTATATTTTGCACAGTCAATTCGACGCCCGGATATGCATCCAAAATTGCAGGTACTAATCAAAGAGAGCGAGAAAAGGGTACAAGTAGAGGAAAAAATACAAAGAAATTCGGAACGAGTGAAATGAAGATGCACCATTATTATCTGGGAATATCGTATGGGTAAAGAATTACAGATTAAAAGAACAGAGAGGGAAAAAAAAAAGAGATAGTAAAAAAAAAAAAGGTAAAAAAAAAAAAAGAAAAAACATGATTAAAAAAAGAAAAACATAAAATAGCAACGCTGACGCTGAAATGCCGAAACAGCGGCGCACATTTAAGGTCGGGATCAGATTGCAGCTTTTTGTTAACCCGAGCCAAAAACTACCGAAATAATAATAATAATAATAATAAATAAATAAATAAATAAATAAATAAATAAATAAAGATAAAAATAGATATATATATATATATATATATAATCCATAGAGTCGCGTGAAATCCACGCATTGAGATTTCAGTGGAGTTTTGCGCGATTATCGAAATAGAGCGAGCCTATTATCTCACGGGCCAGGTCTCCGTACGACAAGCCGCCCATTCTTTTTAAGGCCAATCTCTCTGCTTCCCACACGCTTTCTTTTGTCTCTGTTCTCACCACGACAGAATACCATTATATATATATATATATATATATTCAGTTTCTTTCGGAGCAACCCACCACGACCGCAACTGACGGATTCCCAATTTCATGATCTGTTATATATATATATATATAT
>CM034053.1:7817675-7945636 GCA_019804595.1 Bruguiera parviflora
ATATATATATATATATATATATATATATATTCAGTTTCATTCGGAGCAACCCAACACGACCTTAACTGACGGATTCCCAATTTCTCAATTCTGTTTCATTTCATTTCCATTGTTAGATTCCTTCTGAAAGAGAAGGAAAAAAAATGGTGGTAGTAAGAGAGCCGGAGATAATAACAGAGAAAGAGCGGATGAGGAATTGGTCAAGGGCCATGCGATCAAAGGGCAAGACCATTGCTCTAGTACCCACCATGGGTTATCTCCATGAAGGCCACTTAGCACTCGTCAAAGAGGCTCACAAGCACGCCGATGTCACGGTAATCTCAGTCTACGTGAACCCAGGTCAGTTCTCTCCCTCCGAGGATCTCTCCACATACCCTTCTGACTTACAGGGTGATATCTCCAAGCTCATGTCTCTTCCTGGTGGTGTGGACGCCGTTTTCCACCCTTATAATCTCTATGACTACGGAACTGACAAGAGTAACAAGAATAATGATAAAAATGTCGGTGGTGATAATGATAATGGGAGTTGTGATTTGGAGGGAAAACGGGTGGTGTCGTGTGTGGAAGAGAAGGGTATGGAGCATGAGACATGGGTGAGGGTGGAGAGATTGGAGAAGGGCTTGTGTGGGAGTAGCAGGCCTGTCTTCTTTAGAGGGGTTGCCACTGTCGTCGCCAAGTTGTTTAATATAGTGGAGCCTGATGTTGCCCTTTTTGGGAAGAAGGATTACCAGCAATGGAGAACCATTCAGCGAATGGTGAGATTTCGTTTCATTCCACTTCCATCTTGACAAAATTAGGAGGTGTCACTGTATGCTCTCGAATAAAATTGAAGCACGGATGCATTTACTGATCTTACTTTCACATGATTATATTGCCCAAAGATGAATTGCAATTTTGCTGGTTACTTCTGTTATCAAGTTTATAAGTTTAGTTGCTGGTTAGTTCTTAGCTTAAACAATTGAAGTTTTGTGTTTTCATAGAAACAGTCTCAAATCTTTCGATTGGGTTGCATGTTGGGCTAGGGTCACACATAATGGTTTCTGTTGAAATGGCCCATTGAAATGCAGGTTCGAGACCTGGACTTTTCGATTGAAATAATAGGTTCTGAAATTGTTCGTGAAAACAGTGGCCTTGCAATGAGTTCACGGAATGTACGCCTCTCTGATCAAGAGAGGGAAAAGGTATCTCTTCAAACTATGTTCGTTCAATTGAGAGAACTTGTTCAACTTCTGTTCCTTGTTTTGTTAGGAAAACAAAGTCAGTTTTGAATGTAGAGGTAGCATGTCATCCTTGTTTCCTGTCAATAAAATTCTCTGTGGACAGGCTTAATCTCTTACTGCATCTTGCAGGCTTTGTCCATAAGCAGGTCATTGTTTAAAGCCAAGTCATCTGCAAAAGAGGGCCATATAGATTGTAGAAAGCTGAGAGACATGGTCATCCAAGAGATAACTGAAGCTGGAGGAAAAGTTGATTATGCCGAGGTGAGGAAAAGTTGAGTAGTAGTGCTAGTCATAGTTTTTGGATGTTCTTTTTCTGTGTCCACTTTGAACTGCTGCATATTTTTGTCTTTGAGATTAGGGCTTTCTTGTTGTAGTGAATCTTAAGTGGAAAAAGACTAAACTGACTTAAGACATAGTGATGGGTCACAAGTGAATCCCAAAGTGATGCATTCTCTTATTGAAGTGTCAAGCCTCGTCATATGAGCATAGAAATATACTCATTTCAACAGATTTTCAAATGTTCGGATTCTTCCAAGTTATGGTTGGTTGGAACACTGGAAGTTAGAATGCTCATAAGAGTTAAAAGTGCTCTGCTATCTGAGCATCTAAAAAAAGTTATTGTTTTTGTAATAAAATAGAAGGGAACTGTTAATTCATGAAATTCGTGACTTGATCATGTTTTTTTATACCAGTTATGTTAAAAATATTGTGCAAAATAAACATTAATACAACATAATTACTAGTTGTAATCAATATTATATATATATATATATATATATATATGTGTAATAATTAATTATAATTGATAATCACATTGAATTGCTTTCTATTTTTGGTATCTATTTTTCATGTCTTCCTAACTTTATTGTTTTGATATAATGGACAAATGGTGTATTTGATTGATGTGTCTGGAATCTAAGCATTTTATCAGTGTCTAAAATGCAAGTGTTGCTTCTTGCCATCAGATGGTAGAACAAACAAGTTTGGAAGCAGTTGAAGAGATCAAGGGCCCTGTTGTGTTCTGCGTTGCCGCCTGGTTTGGGAAAGTAAGGCTGGTAGATAACATTGAAATTGAAATTTGAGTGTTTCTTTTTACAAAATTTTGCATTTTACTGGTTGATCTATTTTTGGCCGCGGCCAATAAATAAACCACCACTTGGCTCTTGACAGTACCCCCTTCCGTGGAACTTATAGATCCCATCCTGTTCCAATAACTGTGAAACTTAAATGATTATCTTGTTCATGCATTCATACAAAATATCGTGAGGACGCTTGTCGTGGGGGAACAGTAATTTTATGCTGCACCTGCCTTACTCCACCATCACTTGTATGGTGTGTTTTGAAATGTTCACCTGACAGCATCAGCTATACTTCTCGTGACAAACTATGCTTCTGTTGACCTTGTTTCCTTAAATTCATGGTTAATTTGCCATTAACCTTTTGCATTGACAAATTTGGCGGCATTTAGCAAATTCACAGTTGATACAATGCTTAACCAATTCCCTTTCAGTTTCGTGGCTAACTCTAAGAATCATCTCCAACGGTTTCTTGAAAGTAATTCTCTGGATTCTGCGACCAACCCAAGGTAAAATAGTCCCAATCACAATCACACAGGAGACAGGTAGGCAGTTATACCAATAATTGGAAGGGTTACGTGGAATGTCTATTCAATGCGCCAAATCCAATAATGAGATTTTTATCCCCTTAACTCTGGCCCAGAAGGTCCAACATCGTGTTAGGATTACCAAATCATTCTTCGTTCACAGTCCATTGGGACCCCGACAAAGAGGTAAAAATCAAATCGGCGACAGCGGAACAAGACAACACGACTCTCAAAAGTCACGTTTAAGCGACCTTTATCCATATACAAATAGAGCAAATATGGTGACTGACAACAGTTGCTTTACACCGTAAAAGCAATGAAAAACATGTGTGCACTTGAAATAGGTAAATATCCAATCTCTGCCATGCCACTGTATGGCTCGAGCTTTTTAAGATGTTCACGCTCATCATCAGTCAAGGCACAAGGAGTTGAACAATTCAAAACAGAAGAATGGCAAGCTTCCACACATCAATGGCAAGTATCAAATGAATTTCAAAAGTCCAAGCTATACAAGCAGTCTTGTCATATATGAACTATAGCAGAAAGCGGCGCGTGTAACCTCCAAAAAAGGTGTGGGAAAACCATCATCAGAAGGACTAATGACCGCACTTAAAACCGTTGCAAACAGACAGTACAATGATGAGAATCAAGGCAATCAAGATACTCAGCACTATCAGCTTCACTTTCATGTTCTGCAGCCACATCTTCCTCCTCATCTTGGTGCCATGCCGCCTAAAATCTTGTGCCTGCAACAACAAAATAATGGACAAGCTGCCTTAACCAACGGAGAGCGTCAATAACGTGGGAGTCTGATTCACCCAATTATTAGCAAACCATAACAAGCCCACCCCATTTTAGAAATTACAATCCATTCCCAGTTAGATGCAAAGGACAATCACCATAGCTATCTTGTAGAATATAAAGCAATGGTCAACCACTTACTTGGGAATGGAGATTTTCTGTCTTGTCCACCAAAAGCTCAATTTTCTCCCCACGGTCGAGAACCCGCAGAGGAAATTTTATTAGCACTTAAACCTCAAATAAACCCTAGTTAATTACTAACATACAAAAAGATATTTCCCCACTAAAAGGAACCACTAAAGACACAGAAAATTTTCTTTTTATGGTCGTTGCTCTTGAAGATTATTTGAGGTAACTTACCTTCTCTATGTTTTCCATCATAACTCCTTTGACTTCTGAGACCTGGGCCTTAACTTTAGACAGCTTGCTGACCTCCTCTGGGTGGTCAACACAGTATTGCATCTGCTCCTTCAACTTGGGTCTACATTGACAAAAATTAATTTGCAATATTAATATATATCATAGGATTAAGCATTCTATGTTCCGCCAGCCAATCCAACAAAAAAAATTACCCAAATTCCTTGTTCAAGCTATTAGCAGCTGCCGTTGCAGCCTTTCCTCCACCATATCTCTTGCTAAAATCCTCCTTGACTCGCTCAAGGAAGGCAAGCGGAATCTGTCGGCCAACAGACTCCACAGCGACCACACAATAAGCTGCATGCACAGTCCACAGGATGCAGTTAGCTCAGCCAGGACTAATGCAACTTCCAGTTCCAGCAAAGGTTAAAAGGAAACTACTTAATCCAGCACTTGAAGCATGGAGTTCTAATAAATGAACAGCATTACTAAACTATATGTACAACTTTCCATCATTAGCATATTCTCTAGAATCATCCTTTCTTGTCATTGGATAATAAGAGTTTCATTGACCGAGACAAATATGCTAATTAAAGAATAAAACTAAATTCAGAGTAAATATGGGATTAAAATTTACTGAACTTGACCAACAACTAACTACATTTCTGCAACAAAGGCCAGCTTCCTCTCCCCAAGGTTATGTGACATACCTAATTTGAGAAACCAACAACAATGGAAAGCTTGCTTTTTTGTGGCACATGGTACATATGCACACATTTCACAAAAACTCCAAAAACCTAAGTTACAAAGAAATCACTATCTCCATGTCCAGTTAAGGCCTAAAAATGTAAACTGAAAAATAGCCACTAAAGATATCATTAGAAGGAATATACTTTTGACATTAAACGACCCAAGGTTTATCACTTACTACTCATAGCCACTGGTTCGATTTCCATGATTCATTCCAATTTAATTACCATTAATTTGTGTGTTACAGCGTAGAAAGCCTCCATTTATTTCTCTCAACTTCGATGTCAGATTGGCAAACAGTTTTTGAATGCTACAAATCCAATTACTAAACAACAGCTAATATGTGAGCGCTTCACTTTTTTTCTACCTGTATCGTTAGCCTTCTCCAATCAAAACAGACCACATAGCTTAAATCCCAGTGTATTTGGCACGAAAAAGCATAAAAAAGAAGTCAGATCAATACAATAATTTGTGAAGCCCACGCGATCTGAAGCAGCAGTTACCAATCAATCTCTAAATCCTCTACAATCTATCCAAGCTAGAGATAGTCGAAGTACAGACATAGTCAGCTTGATCATCGTCATCAGAATCATGAAACAACCAAAGGCATAGCCATCGCGAACAGAACAGTGCCGTATACGAGACACTGAATCTTAGATCGGAGCACAGAAAGAGCTAAAAACGCAACTATGAGCGAGAGAGAGAGAGAGAGAGAGAGAGAGAGAGAGAGAGATACTGAAGCCGTTGTCGACGAGGTAGTTGAAGGTGTGGCCATCGCAATTGTAGGTGAACTTATTGTTGGCGGCCGGAAGTTTCTGGAGGCACTGAGCAGCTATGCCGGTGAAGTTCCCCGTAAACTCCGTGAACTCAGCCAAGAGCACCGTCCCACGCGCTACGAAGCTGTAGATCAACGATTGCTGCCCCATCTCTCCGCTATCTCCACCACCACAAATAAACCCTAGCTTGGGTGACCGCGAACTGAGGTTTTGCTGTGGTGACTCGGTAGAAATGGACTTGACGATGTGGAGACTTGCTAGAGAGGGAGAGAGCGCGTGTGCTCCTCTTCCCCTCGATCAGATCGGAGGCAACGTAGCGTAGCGTGGCCTTTGCGCTGGTGATTAGTTTTAGCCTTTTACCTAGCTACCCTCCAATTTCATTGACGTTAACGAAATTGCCACGCCGTCTACTTCTGAATTTTTTAAAACTTTTTTGAATTTCATTCTTCTTCTTTTTTTTTTTTTTTGATTCTTTTCGATTTGAAGATTTGAATTGAACTTCACGAAGCGGCGACGCAGAAGTCTGCTTTAATCTAGAAGAGGCGCTATTTTAGACTTTTTATTAAACTTTTTTCCTAAAGAAACCCCCGTTTCCTTTGTTGTTGAAGAGCTTCAATGACTCGTGCCACCGTGACGGTAAATGACACGGTATTATTTACTATTTAGATGGTTCACAACTTCACAAAAATTAATATATTGCGTGCAGAATTTGAACAACTAACCAAAAATTTATATGTGAAAAGCAAATGTTGAGAGTTTTGCCCGAGTAAGTGTCGTCGGAGATAGAGGCTGGAACAATGCATGCAGTTTGTCCTTTTCTTATATATTTTCTTTTAAAAAAAAAAAGAAAAAAAGAAAAAAAAAAACCCTTCTAATGAGGATCAGCTCACCACAACATGACAAAAATGTTTTAAAATATTTCCTTTTTAATTTTTCGTCCATACATTCTTAATTTTTCATTATTTTTTTCCCTGGTGATGCCTCTGTTGGACCAAAAAAAAAACTCAGTTTTTTCCGTTTCTCATCTTCAACGATGGCTAATTTTACAGTCGTTGCCACTGGCAAGGTAACTCCTTACCCTCTGAAGATTGTGGTTAGAGGCGACTCCTTCGACTGCAGCCGAGGTGGGCCGCCGAGTCTATACCGCCGCATCCACTCCACTCTTCTCATCCCCAGACGTTAGAGGTCCTTTTGCCTAGAGAACCGGCGTCGGTCTCCCCATCTTCGCCAGCAAGTTCATCGGCGTCACTTCAGCTTCTTGCCTCTCCACCATTGACGTCGTCAACGCGCAATTCACCAACAACTCACACGTCCTCACCACCTCCAACATGTCCACGTCTCCGAACTCTGCCATCAAAATTCTCAAACCCGTTCAGTCGAGCCGGCGGAATACTCCGAAGGCAAAATATGATCTAGGTTTGGGAGATTATCTCTTTACATCGACTGGGGATGTATATAGAGTTTAGTATTTTGAGGACATTGAATTTTTCAGTAATTGAAAGGGAAAAGTGGGATTTTTTTTTTTTTTTTGACGAGAAACTTGAGGTTGCCAAGAATGCCTTTAAAGCAGAAGAGAAGATGATGGGTTTGAGTGGTTCCAATAGAAAGATTACATTCGCCGAGATTCAAGGAGATGATGGGCTTTAGTGGTTCAAACAGACAAGATACAAAGACGAGAAATTGGAAATGAAATATTCCAGAACATTTGTGTCTTATTATGGTGGACTGGATCGATCTTGTGTGGAAAAAAAAAAAGGTTTTTTTGCTTGTAAATGTCGCTGTCCTTTGTGGTAACTCCGTCAAAGGTGGAAATTTGAATGCCAGGCTTCATCTCAATGAGATTTTTCATTTTTTAAGGTCATTCTTAGTTTTGTTTTTACGATTTTTATAAAAAAATCGAAAAAAAAAAAGGGGATTGAATTAAATTATCATTAGTCTATGAACAGTCTATAGGTCCGCTGACTAATCCGAGATCAAGGGCAGGGAGTTGCACCTTCCGAGAACCACACCACACCTGTCTTACATAGGACAACAACAAGCAAACCAGTAACACGAAAACGCCAGGTACAACTGGCACACCCACGGCAGAAAGGTAGATCCAAAATGCAAACTCAGGTAACATTATCGTCTTGCCATCAATCTATACAAGAATTTGATTGCATATTATCTTATTCAATTCTGACAGAGTTTTTGCATGTCGGTTTTTGATGTTTAAAGAATGTCATTACTGTTCAGTTCAGTTTATAAAAGTAGGATAGCAAGTACGCGATAAAATTTTTTAAAGATGGTTGTTTGTTGATAAATGATATTTAACTTAGATATTTTTTAATAATAATATTTTAAATATCATTATTTTTTCTCAACATAAATACAATTTTTAATTAACTATTTAATAGTTTATAATATTAAATAATATCAATTTAATTAAATATTATTATTTTATTTTATTCCCAGCAATAACAATCCACGGTGAACGATAAGTAAACCAATCGAAGTTTATTATTGTCTATCCAAAGTTGCTGTTCAGCTAATTCAGAGCCTATAGTATTGGCCAACGATAGAGATTCAGCTGACTGCCCATGTTTGAGCAGTGCGTTGAGCAACAGACATTCAAAGCAGGTCCTTTCCTTTCCCTACCCACTATTCAATATTCATATCTTAAAAACAGCAAGACACAATTCTTGAAATTACACAATACGTTTGGGAACAAAAAGCAGAGGCTGTTCCTTCTGCAATGTTATGCCGAACTTCTCGCTCGTGTCTAATTTCGAAGGATCATCGCCGTCTGGAAGAGACCAATCAAAGCAACAAATCAAAGAGGCCGAGATCAAGTGAAGTTGCACGGTCGCCACTGGCAGTCCGGGTCAAACTCTTCTTCCTGCACCAAATGGTAAAAGCTCGTAATCATGACCTTTAAAGTCCAAATTTGAGCCCAGAAACCTTTCGGGGTTGAAAGACCAAGGGTCTTCCCAGACAGAGGAATCGCGTCCGATTGCCCAAACGTTGATCCTCACTTCAGAATCCTTTGGAATCGTGTAGCCCATAACCTCACGGGTCTCCAGAGCACGGTGGGGAACAAGGAGCGGTGCAGGAGGGTGTAACCTTAAAGTTTATTTCACACTTGCGTTTAAATACGGAAGCTGAGTTACATGAGATTCGTTTAGTGAATTGCTGCAATCTATTTCTTTTTGCAGCTCTTCGCGGGCTTTCTTCATTACTTCTCTGTTCTTAAGCAGCTCAGCCATTGCCCACTCCACCGTTGTGGCGACCGTGTCCGTGCCTGCTGTAATCAATTCCTGCAAACAAAGTTATATCAAAATTGTCCATGGGCAGAATCATTTCTCTTAATCAGCTGTCCATGAAAGAAAAAGAAAAAGAAGGGTAATTAATTGGGAATTAGAGGAACGGCATGCATACAAGAAGCAACCAATTGATTTGGTCGTTTTCAAACCCATTTGCGAGAAAAACATCCAAGAAATCAGCTTTTTGAAAATTGATGTTGTTGCTGCTTCCTTCTCTTCTTTCTCTGACGTGTTCAGCCCTTGTGGCATGCAATTCATGAATTCACCGTGTAGCAGTCCTTTTCAGGCCTTGAAGATCCAAGGGAGCAAACATGGGATAAAAATCAGATATATTTGGGGCAGCCCCTGCTTCCAACATCTTCCAGATAATGCTCTTCAATTTACCGGTCAGTACTCCATCTTTCAAACTAATGAAATCCCTAGAGAACAAAAGATTACCCATGATGTTAAAAACAGTAGCAAACGCTGCTTCTCCGATATTAACAATCTTTCCTTCCCTGGAGGCCAAGAAATCCACCATCTTGGCTACTTTCATCTCTCTCGAGCTCGCCTGCGATTCAATGGCTATCGGTGAAAATAACTCGGTCCCGCATAAACCCCTTCAGAACTTCCATCGATCGCTGCAAACAGAGGACCAAATTAGGGCTATGCGGTCCATGAAGTCGGGCTCATAAGGAGCCACTTTTGGTAATGGCCTACCCGGGAGCAGCCTGTCGTGGGTTCTAAGAATCTCGGCTGCTGCCTTGGGAGAAGACCCCAAAACAAGAAGTTGAGTTCCGAGCCTCAATGAAGTCGAAGGGCCATGGACTCTAGCAAAGTTTGCCATTGAGATGTGAGGCTTTTTCCCCAAATGGAAAATGTATCCAATAATAGGCCATGGCTTAGGCCCTGGTGGAATTCGCTGCCTTTTCGAGGTCGGAGAGCTGAAATGCTCGAAGATGATGATGAAAGTAAGAGCAAGCAGAAGAATGGCGAGAAAAAGGATAAAGGTGAGACATTGAGCAATTCTCTGGCAGTTGTTTGATCCATGCTTAATCCGGAACTCTTCGCCATCAGGCGATTTCGCCTCCAAAATATTTGAAGGGAAAATAATTTGGCATTCAGTTTTGAATGTTTGCAAGCACATCATTGTCAAAAGAGGGGGAACAAAATAGCAATATTAAGAAAATAGATTATTTGTAGTATAAAATATAAAAAAGTCGTCGTAGTTATCTTCTTTGTCTGTCACGTGTTTCTAAACGACAAAAAAACAACTGTTTTACAGTTGAAGAAGAGAACTTGCATCCGTAATTTGGCGGATCATTTAATATAGCAACTATTGCATGATAATTAAAATTTTAAAACTTTATTTTAAAAATATTAAATTTTAATTTTTTAAAAATTATATAATTTATACAAATAAACATAATTATTCTATTATTTAATTTATAACTCAATTAATCTTATAAAATATTAATATTTTGGTAATATTATTTTATAATTATAAAAAAATTATTTAAAAATTAAAATATATAATTTATAATTTAGTAATACTTAATAATATCTAACCAAATTTCCAATAAATTTTCCTTCGAATTAAAAGTGATTATCTCATTCCAAACACAGCACTCAAAATTATCTAGAAGCAATTACATGATATAGTATTTTTTTTACGATAAAAATTTCAATTATATCACTTAATTTTATTAAAAATTTGAGAGATTTTTTTTTTTAGTATTTTAAAATTAATACTCACAACTTGAATGAATTTGAGAAGATAAAATATTGAACCCAGAAAGCTAAGTTCGGAGAATTTTGTTTATGTGAGCAATGTAACTAAAATTTGTTGGTTCAAAATTCGTATTTTTAGGCATCCAGATGGTCCATATGTGAACAAAAGACTGTGTGGGAGAGACTTACTGCACTGGGCGGGCGGGTACTGGGTAAATCCGAATCCGAAATCCGGGAAACTGGGGCCCGGAAGCTCACTTGTCTCCGCCGTCCGCAGATTCCAACCGACTTGTGATTTAAACGAGAATAGGTGATCCAAGAGAGACCGCGAGAGTCCAGAGACTTCTAACACGAGTGGAATGTTTTTTAGTTTCCCAGCCTTCCAGCTTCTATTCTTTTAAGTGAAAAGCCTAAACCCAGACCAGAAATAGCCGTTACAGCTACGCGCTTATCTCCGTTAAACCTCGTATCTCGTGTTCCTTGGACAAAAAGGTCAAAAACCGTTTGGGTCTGAAGATTGGGCTACCAAGGAGTAGGGCCAGTCTGCGATGCAGTTGCAGCTCCTCTAGTACCGTTGTGAACCCTAATGCCTCCCCGTTATATCTGCAAAATCCTTCATTGGGTCCGGAGAGAGACCCATAGATCGGAAGTCTTAGTTTGAAACTCCAGGAGTATTTCATCTTCGTTGGTGATTTTTTTGAACGTTAAGATAAATTTATGGTTATAGAGCAAACCTGATTATCTCTTGACAAGAAGGATAAGGAAAAATTGTGGACAGCCTTACTCCGTTGTTGCTTTTTTCAGTCGCCCTATTTGACGTATCAATGACAAGATATTGTCTCATCGAATGACTGATACTTGCTCATTACGTTGATTCGCTCTTTGGTTGTTCACATGGCCTTTCTTGTATGACGCAAAAAAGATGTGACATTATATATTATGGAATTGGATACATAATATTTGAATCATCGATAAACTATTTTGCTCATAATTAACAAGAGAAAGTTGGTTCTGTAAGCGATAATGTCTTTGAAAAGCGAGGAAATGCGTGTATTTATAATATCAGATACTGGACATCCAACTGTGGCAGAATGGCTTTCTTTTGAATCGCTTAGTTTTGGTGCAAACAAGTGAGTTGCTCAATTTTGCCGTTGATACCGAAGAACTTAATGAGCGTATTGAATCAGCAGTTGGGGAGCTTTTGAGTACAGTTGGCAAGTTGCAAGCTGAGCAACAAAAGCAATTGCAGGAATTCCAGGTAGTGAACGTTATTGGTTGCTATATGTATGTTAGATTAACATAGTCAGCGTATTCTTGCTGTTATTTTTAGAAAAGAACAATCAGAACTGTTCGAGAACATCTCACAAGGTGTGTCTTTATTTTTCATTGGTTGGACAGAAAAGCTACTTCCAAAATCATGCTATGATCGTGAGTCTACTCTTCGAGTTTCTAATATTATTTTAGTTTTTTATGCCACAACTGCGAGATCTTTCCTAAAACTTTAATGTTAGTTTTAAACTTGGCTTATGAGTAACTCGTATAGAGAGTCAATGAAAACATCGTATGAGGAACTTGATATTTTTGCTGATACAAGTGGAGGCACTTCCCTCATCGACACGTGTTTATGGTTGAGCAAGACAGATAATCCACTAATTGAGACATCTCAGTATATTGTTTCATATTATCAACAAGATCATAAATTTTCTAAAGTGAGTTCGTGAGGTTTCGAATACTGGGGACTATAAAGGTGCATCCAGTTGATAATCCATTGATCATATGCAGGCAGATGTCACAGACTGTGCCAAAAAAGCAAAGCAGTTAGCAGCCGAGTCTAAGGGGGACTTGTTTCGATGTCTAGCACAACAGATACAACTTCAGATTACAGTCGTGCATCTACTTCAAATGGCAGTTCTTGATCGAGTGCTGATTCTACCGCGTCTACAGATGGAGCGACAGAGCAGCCTGAATCTTCTATTCCTGCCACCAAGAAGTTTACATTCTTCTGTCGAGACCCTGTTTTAAGGGTTGCCATATAAGTTACTTGCAAAACATTTAGTTCCATGACAACTGCAATTTGTATGATTCAATATGATTTTTATCGTCTTGGATTAATTGCTTAGGCTTGATGAGAAACTGATGTTATCATTATGAGCATAGCGTGGTTTAAGAATGTTTTGAAAGTTGGATTCTTGTGGATGTTCAATACCATATCAAGTAAACGCACTAAATTAAATTAATGTCTTAATTTTCATTGTCAGAGACAAACAAAAAGAGAAAGGTCGGAAAGCAAAACCGCTGAATCAAGACTTAATTTTCAACAAAAATTTCCCCATTTAATTTATTGGATCCAAAAATTGCTCTCTTTCAGATTCACGGAACTCGAGGGACTTTCCTGTTGTAACTCTATTGTAGCTAAGCCTTCCCATCACTCATCGCCAAGCTCAATACCAGACATAGGCACCTCAGCAATTATGGGATTTTCATCATCTCTCCCACCTTCGAAGTCCATGGTAGAATCCTTCTTCATGAAATAGTCCACTTTAAAGTCATAGTCATCATCCATTGCATCCACTTTGGCTGCCTTTTTCCTCCTTTTCTTCTCTGCCCGTTTAATCTTTGTATTCAAGATACCTTCTGCTAAATACAGCTTCCCGTTTTGCCTAGCATTTGCATTTTTTCCCTCGGTCTTGTTGGCATCGTCTTCCTCGGACATGGACTGGTTGATTTCATTGTCGGTCATATCTTCGGGTCTTTCACCGTGCCGAGTTGATGGTTGTGGCTCTACATCTCCCTGATGTTGCTACATGTAATTAGCACAAATATATAGTCTAAGCAAAAATCTGCTTAAAACACTGCTGCTTTAAGACACAAGGATGCCCACTGAAAAATTTAAATGCCCTTGTGAGATTAAAAAATGCATTGTTGAGAAATACCCTTTTATCAAGACCAAGAGGATAATTCAAAACATAAATTCCCAAAAAGCACTTATGGCGCAGATGCCAGCTGTTATCAAAACAAACTTGCAGAATCATTGCATAGCAGTTCTATACCATATTATTATTTCAGGTTCATTTTGGGAAAGCATTTCATTGCAAAGCATCCAAAGTAATTAAACATGTAAAGTGACTGAAGAAATCAACACAACTCTGAGACACTTCCCCTAACACTGAAGCAAATATAGAAACAGATTATCACAAACCTCTATCATGTTTTCATCAAATTGGAGAGGGCAACTGGGAGGCACTTCAACAGGATGGAAATCATTTACAGATTTAAGGCTGCCAACGAATGATGATTCACTACTATAAACTTCATCAATGTTAAATTCCTTCCCAAGCTCTGAAACAATTTTTGCCTCCAAAGGTTCCTCTTGATTCCTAGTTGGAGGCATTGTGTAATATGGGATCTTACCTGTAAGGAGTTGAATAATTAGTCCAGCTTTCAACTTTAGCACTAAACTTCATTTTCACAAACCATCATATGAACTTAGTTCCTTCCTCTATTGGTCTTTGTTACAGTGTTATTGAAGCAAAAATTTCTGAGAGATGCATACCCTCATTCCAGTCATGCAGAACTACTCTAGCAGCAGCTTCAACATCTACGACACCACCCTTTTTGAGTCGTCCCCTAACAACAGCCACTTTTTGCAGAAAGTCATCAACTGAATCATAATTTTGGATCTTGTACAGTGTTACCAACTGTCTGGCTGGGCACAGCTTGAGAATTTCTTTCACTGCATTGTCCACAAAAAGCAATGTATATGTTAACTTACACTTAGTCACAGTTAGTCATGTTTAATTCAGATAGAAAGGGAAGTCCAACTTCTACTTTTTTAGCTTGTCTAAGAACCAAGATTTTGTTATATTAACATTCTATCTGTTTTTTTTCTTGCCAAAACATTAAGACAAACTTCCATAGCACACTGCTTCTATGCACATCAAAAACACAAACACAATTGTCTAAAAGGCTAATTTTGCCAGAAAAAGCACCATTGTTTTGTACAATATAAAGGCAAAATAAAGAATGACTTAATTACCTGGACCAATAGGATCATCCAACTTCTCAATTCTTTTGCAATTTCGAAGTGCTACAGATGCATCATTTTCCCCAGATTTAAGCATTACAACACCAGGACAGTCCAACAATTTGACATTCTTGTCTAGCTGAACTTCTTGCATTGATCTTGTTAATCCCGGAGTAGCACCAACATTGACAACATGGCTTCTCTTTAAGCTATTAATTAGACTACTCTTGCCCACATTAGGCAAGCCAATAATTCCAACTGTAATAGATTTCTTAATCTGCCGAAAGACAAGGTAGAGCAAGAAGGTCTTACAAACCCAAATACAAAATGCAGTAGAGTGGATGGTATATTGCCCAAAACCATGCAAAACTAATCAACTTAAACTATGCATATTATAGATATCTCTTAAAGTGGTCATAAGCAACTTCAGAGAATCCCCTCCCCAACCCTTTCTCCTACAACTAAAGGAACAAAAGGCAGAATGTACCTCATGACTTCTTGAGTAATTTTTTAGCAATTTAATAAGAGTTTCAGCTCCTAGACAATCACTTGTTTGCAGAAAATTGCTTGGCCTTGCTGATTTTGATGAAGATTTCCAACCTAGGTTTGATCGCTGCTCTTGGGTACTGCACTTAAAGGCAACAGCAGGAAATTCTTCTCTAAGATACTTCAACCATTTTTCAACAGCTTCCCGAGGGACAAGATCTGCAAAGAAGATATTTGTAAAAATGGGTTAACAAGAGCATAAAACAACACAAATAAATAAACATCCAATAATATTTGCTTCAAGGGTGTATTCATCATATTTAGGAACTGGAATGTCAATTCATATTGCAAGAGATTCAGAGAAGAATAACTGAGTGAGAGAAATCACCAATTTTGTTCAGAAGCAGCACTAGGTGCTTGTCAGGGCTCGACTTCATCACCATCTTTTCCATATCAACACAGCGGGTACCAAGAGGATCCCGTGCATCAAGAATTTCCAAAATGACATCTGATACTTCAATGACCTTAACCAAATCCTTGTAGAATGCCCTATCAGAATTATCTGCATGAAAGTACAAAAATTTGCACTGAAAAGGCAAAACAATGATTTCCATGCCTAATTAATTTTCTCATCAAATATCAACATACCCCTGTTTCTTGAGATTCCACTAAATTTGTCACCTTCATTTTCCTCCTCAAGATTTTGTTCTTTTGCTGAAGCCTTATCAGCCAATTTAGAGATATTGTCATCCTTTAGCAACCCCAGCTTCCTCTTTCGAGCCTGTAAACATAAGAGCATATACTCAACTAAAGTAAATCCCAATTTTCATTTTTTAAAGAAAAAGACTATGTTCTCTGACAGCAAAACGAACAATCAACTGCAACAAGGCAGGGATAGCAGAAAAAGTGAAAGACCAACTAATAAAGCCAATAGCAGGAATCAATACCCTCTCCTTGCGAGCAGCCTTCTTTTGCTCCAACTCCTCAAGAGCACGAGTTCGGCGGGCTTCAAGGGCCTTAAGCTCCTGTTCCTTGAAAGGCCAATCATTCGGAATACCAGGATCCTTCTCAACCTTACGCTTGTGCTTCAAGTTAAGTTTCTTTGCTTCCTTGGCCTTCTTTTTGTGATGCTCTTTCACCTTCCGTATAATCTTATACTTCTTCCTCAATGTTAACCTCTTACTCTTACTCTCTACGTACATCCCAAAACGAACAAAAGTAAATTAAACGATTATAACATGAACCTAACTAAGAAATCCAATATGGATAAATGGGTTACGCTTACTTTTGCTCTTCTTCACCATCTTGGATCCCTGAAACTTCGATGTTGATACAACGAACAAGAGTGAACCTTGCGGGAAATCCCAGCGATATCAATATTCAAACACAGTTCTTATCAGTGCTTGTTTAACTATCAACCCCACAGGGAGATGGAAGGAGCGCTTGCAACCCGGAGAGAAAGGAAAGAACAAAGAAAAAATAAAAAAAATTTAAAGAATAAGGAGGAGTTAGAGAGAAATCGACTCTGGTGGAGGTGGAGGACACCTGGAAAAGAAGCAGCCCTGAAGGAGAGAAGAAAATGGTGGCGGACATTAGGGTTTACGAAACTATCTGGGCTGGGATGAAATGATCTGGGCCTGGCTCCCAATTTTCTGGGCTTTTTTAGTGGTGACAAGAATTGTGAGTGATAAAGAGGTTCCAACTCTCTGTCAGAAGCCATGGGGCCCACCCCTGGTCCCGCACTACATTGGGCCCTCGAGCGAGCCCAACTTCCTATAGAGGATGATAGGGTGCGTATTCTTGATGCAACCAGCCCATCAGAAACTTCATGGGCCAGCCCGACTGTGCAGCCAGTACAAAACAACCCACGAACCATCCGTTTATAAAATAAAAAGGCAATAAAATAGAGCCAACCAGGGACGCACATATTCAATCCACATCCCCCAGCTACGGCCCACTTCTCCATCCACAGCCTGTCTCTCTCTCTCTTTCCAAACCGTATGATATCAGAAAAACCACAGCCACAACCCTAACCTTAAAACTACAAGTACGCGGGCGAGCCAATGTGTTGATCGTTGTAGGACCAGGACCGGTTGGTTCTTAGCAATGGCGCAGTACGCGGCCTCGCCGTCACCGTCTTGTATCAAGCCTCATTTGTGCAGAGGCTCGGCTAAAGAAAGCGTATACGTGCCGCAAACTTCACCATTTAGCATTACGCACAGGTTTGCTCTTTCCTTTTGAGCTCATTCTTAGCTTCTTTTTTTTTTTTTTTAAATAAATAATTTGCAATATTCAGATGCGGAGATTCTTTCTTCTTTTGTTTGTTCGTGTGTTCTCAAATTAGAATTGTTGCATTCGCTGAGAATGTCATGGGAATAGAATATCGGAATTATAATCGATAATCAAAATTGCTGACTCTTGATAACGATTTGCCGTTTGTGTTCTGGCTGTAGAAAGTATTTACGTGGAAGCGGCAAAGTAGTCCTGTTGTCTGGAATGAAAATGAAGATGCATGGTGCTGGAATGTCAAATTTGAAAGCAAGTCCTCATCTCAGGGAGACTTCTGTGGGATGTCGTTGTTTGGGCTCATTGGTGAACTTTGACTGTGAAACAGCATCTGATTGGATATCTGTTAGCAATCAGTGGCTGCTGATGACCAGTATATTGCTCACATATGTGGCGGGAGTAATACCCACCCAGAAGTCTAATTTTACTTCTTGGAAGAAAGTCCTCAACGACAATGCAGTCCTTGAAAGCCCACCAAAGTCTTCTGGTAGGTAAGGCTAGGCAGATTTATGGTTTTACTTTCCATGTACATAATATAAAATTGGTTTTCTTTTCTGAAAATTAAAAAAAACAGAGAGATTTTTATTGATAGTGTATACTTGGTTTCTAGTGGCTGTTAAAGATTTTTCACTCTTTTATGTGCTAGGACGAATGATGACCGTGCTAGTGTAAATAATGCCTGGAATGTGGTAAAGAACAAACTCTTGTATTCTTTAGACGATGTAGAAAAGTGGAGTAATTTGGGAAATGGTGTCCTCGGATTTGAGCAGCAGTGTACAACCCAGCCTCTGAGTTTGAATGCTCTATTTGAAGGTCCAAAGTTGCGATTACTCTGGGCATGTTTTCGGCAGCTCCAGGAAGAGGCAGGCACTATCACCATGTCCCCCTTATTTTATAGTAGTTTAGCAAAAAATAAACTATATGGATTACTTTGTCTACAATTGCAAGTCCTGAATTAATCATAATTATTACTTGTCCTCAATGAACACTTACACTGTGTAGAAGACTCTGTCACGGAAGAAATTTTAGGAGGCTGTTTTGCCAAGCAAGTCTTTTGGCTTGTCATTACATGATACCAAATTGCTATGTTTCATATTAATAGATTGTGTAGAAGAAGAAAGTCTTCCAATGGATACAGAATCCTGTCAAAATGTGGGGCTTTAAAAGAGGCATATACTTCCAGTCCATGTGAAGGTTGTTCCCTTTTGGTGTATTCCTTAATGAAGGTTTCCTTGAATTCATATGAATGAGGAAAAAGAAAATTTCCAAGTCTTTTATTGTTGTAATAGTAGTAAGTCTCATATTAATGCGCCCTAATGTACCGTTTGCAGCTTTTTTGTTTGTTGTATTTGTGATAACATTTAGTTTGTCTCTCTTTGCAATGAAGAATCTATCTCTGTGCAATATAATATGTAAACATGTTTTTAACGTCATTGGTTGTTTTTGAAAGGGTTTATTGTCTTTGCATTGCTAAAAGTCTTGCAATAAGAGTGAAATGCAGGCTGAGGGTGGCTAACTTGAGATTCTTATATTAATTTGGAACTTAAAAAATTAACTGTGATATGAGTTTTCACTACAAATATGGAAAATTAGTTTTTCTAATTTTTCATTTATTTTTCTCTTGTACATTTGTATTTGAGTATTTCCATCGTGTTTCACAGGTGAGGAACATTTTATGGGACTCTGATGCTGTTAACATGGATAATTGGGTGAAAATTTTTCCCAAAGTTATTGAAAAATCATATCACCCTATATTTGTGGCTTGGTTGGAAGAGGAGTGTAAGCTTAAAAAGAACACCTGTGATAAGGTAGATTGGAAACCTTTTTCATGCTTTCATATATTTGACTCCTTGTGTAAGTAACTTCCCTCCTTTTTCTCCCCATTCTTTGCAGGAAATTATAACTTTGATAGAAAAACTAAAAGGAGATGATAATGTAATACAGAACGTAAGAAAATCTGGCAAGGAAGATCTTTATGCAGAGTTAATTTACTTTCTCAAATTTGGCTCCCCCAGGTGAGATCAATAAGTTCACACTTTATTGTTTTTATTATTAGCCACTAAAACATTTCATTTTTCTTGTTTTAAATTTGATGAAGAAATATTTCTACCATGAATTTCCAGAGTGCATTTTCTTGCAAAGATTGTAGTACATTTTTGTAAAAACAAGATTATGGAGTCAATGTAGCTTGCTTTCCTGCCAAGTATAAAGAAATGTTATGAAACTTGTTGGAACCATTGTTGTTCCTTCTTCAACATGCACTCTGGAAACCAGATAATTTATATCCCAGATGGATATGCTGAGTTTTGGAAACTGATTGCTACAGGTTTTGATTTCTGCCTCCATTTTGCTTCTGTTCCACAACAGAGGCCTCCTAGGTATTGGATAGGACTGAGATGGGGGAAAAAAATGTATTTACTTAACCATCCACCACTGGAAACACTATTTCCTTGTCTGGCTTGCATGTGTTTAGCATGCTGCCAGTGTTCCCTCATTAGTTTCTGTCGAGATTCAAAACTAGTGCTTATTTTAATGTACATTACAAAGTTCAATTAACAAACTCATTGCCTATGGCAAGGTGCTCTTTTTTTTTTTTTTTTTTTTTTTGAATTATCAATCTGCTACAGCAGGGCTGCATGTTAATGTCTGTGTTTGGCAGGAAGAGTTGCTGTTATGATCATAGCCTGTTTGTTTTGCATGGGGAGTCTATATTAGAAGACTTGGTGATTGCTTTAGCAGATGGCATTGCTAGTCTTTACTTGGAGTTTATTTCTGTAGATAGTAACTTGTCAAGTGGTACGAACAGCCTGGGCACAGTTATGTGCAATTTTTCAACCCGAGCACTTCAAAGATTACGCAATGAGGTATAGTAGTGTTCCTCATAATAGCAGTGCAATAATCAAAATTAGTTTTTGATTAGTTCTTTTTACTTACATTCCATGTTATGGGGTTGTTTGGTTCAGATTTCATTGATACTATAAAGATGCTGTTAACAGATAGCTTTGAATCAGTGGTTATATCAAAACATGGAAGCAGTTGTATCAATTTATGAGGATCGGTTTGATCTATGCACCTTTCAGTTGAAAGTCATTGAGGAAGAAAGTCAGAATCAGACTGAGAAGTTTAGCTGGTGGAAGAAGCTTACATCAAGAAATTCTGTTATGAGCAGGTCTTCAGTGTGTTATACTGTCATAAGCCAGTTCTCTCTGCCTGTAAAAAGGATCAAGGAATTAAGGGAATTAACTGGGTGGTATGTCTTTATGCTTTGGCCCTTTGTTTTTACTCATTTGCAGATGGCATAAGTATGCCCATGAGTCTGACATGGTGTTTCTACTTCAAATAGTAATGAGATATATGATTTTGTCAAAACAGCTTTTTTTTTTTTGTTAAAGATCTCCATTCCTTTCAGCCCTTGTAGCCAAGCCTTAATTTGCTTAGTAGTATTGTTTAGTCTGCTGTTTCCTAGGTGACTAGAACATTAAGGTGCCTTAGGTGGACATGTTCATTAGGCATTATGAAACCTCCTTATTTTGTTACAACAAAATGAATTGTATCAATTATGGATAATAAGACTATTTGTGTGGAAGGACTAATAGAATAGGATAATTTATGACGTAATGTGGGAATTTATGTGTAGCTATCAGTGATTCCTTGTAGGGCTGATTGGCAATGGGAATTGGTAGGCTAAAGGTGAATGAGATTAGTGCTGATAAAGGGGCATGAATAGTGACATTGAGTGCTATTGCCATGTTACCATTTTGCCATTTGTAAGTTGGTATGGCTTACTCTAAAACCTCTGATGTACAATGCTCTATCAATCTTGGCAAGGTTGGCTCTTCTATGTATGTCATTTATGCTCTGGATGTTTCAGGTCCCCCTTGTCTTTTCATTGTATTTTTCCTTTAATCTTGGGAATAAACACTTCCTTTCTGGCCTGAGGGTTTGATCCATTTTCATGTTCTACTTAGAACAACATAATTCGTCCTTAAATGCTATTCAAGTTATACAATATTTTTCTTGCTTCAACAATTTTGTTTGTTGTGCCTTTCAAATTCTAGGCAATTTTTATGCTTGCAAGCTCACAAAAGTTTCGTTGCCCTTTATGAATTGGGTTCGGTGTTTATGTGTTCTGGTCCTGTTACAGGAGATACTACTTCAGTCTATACCTTGAGTTTTCTGACATCATCATGCCACTGATAAGAGCTGTGATAAACAAAGTCAGCGAAGCCATATCTTTCTTTCTGGTCTTCTTGATAGGGAGGTCATTAGGACTTATCTACACTGGAATCAGGCGGTCGCTGCGATGGAAGTGAGTGCTAATTACAATAATCAGTTTTGTAGCAACTATTCTTTCTTTCTCCCTTTCTTCCTCCCCTCCCCACCCACCCCATCTCCCTCCATTATAGGAAAGCAAAAACATGTAAGCCATCAGATTGACATCCTCAATTTTGCCAGGGCCCATTGGGCTTCTTGTAACTGGCTAATAAGTTTTCAAATCATCACCTATTTTATGAACCATCCAGGCCAATACTAGCACATACTGAAAAATGGAACTGTGGATCTATCCCGTGAACAAGCACTGTTTCTTGTATGTTGCCTGCTTGATAGGGAACTTGCCAAACCGATTTTATTGATTCTATCTATGGTTTTGCACCTTTGCACCGAGAGGAGATTGTGGAATGGAGCTTGTGATGATATTATGATTAGTAATGAGCTGATCCTTCTTTAAGGGGCATGAAGTTTCTTTCAACTCGGGCTATGCACATTGGTGTCTGAGGGAGTGATGGAGGGGGAGAAGGGTTGGCGATTGGGGTGGAGGGTGCTGCTACTTCAGTCATTTGCCGCTCCTATAAAGTTGTTGGCCGTCCAAACGGCACCTCGCAGTGACCTTTATAAGAAGAGGGAACTCTAAAGGGAAAAAGGGCACGTCACATGGATGTCTGTTAAAACTTGAGTTGGGCCGACCTCAACCGTTGCCTTGAAAGTGGATATTTTGGATTTAACCTAGGAGCTCCGATAAATTTCCTTAAATTTGTACATTGTAGAGTAGTGCCTCAAGATAATTGGTTAAGTTGAGGTTGTGCCAGCCCAAAACTCCACATTCTTGCTTTGCACGTTGCATTGTAGGAACAAACCCGTTGCCATAAGGTTTCTGGGACAAGCAAGAAGAAAATGGCGGAAACATGAAGTGTGAGCTAGACCACTGTTTGCTGTGGTCTATAAATTAGAGGTTTTGATTATATCACGTAGATTATAGATTTAAATTTTTGCCAAAATGTTTGGCATGGCTAAATGTTCATTTAATCTAGTACAAGACTGGCTGGCAACCCTGGTTAGGCATCTTGAATTTTACAGTTTCAGTTCGCAAGGCTATTAGCGCAAATTGGCTGAATTGTAGGTCACTATACCTATTTTTTAATTATTTTTTCTAAAAAAAGAGAAAAAACAAAAGCGGGCGACCGTCGGAGAGAGGAAAATGCTTACGTGGTTATATATTTTTGTAGAGGAACTTATTATTGTACAAAAAGTGAATGCTCGGTGCCACGTCTTCTGCTTCGAAACCGTACCCTTAACTTTTCTTAACAACCACAAAAGCAATGACCAAAAAACAAGGGGTGGGTCACAGTAGTCAAGTCTACCATCTGGAATGCATGATGTAGCAATTACACAAATCTAGGATTACGTTTTGAATGCCGTCCTGTCTCTGGAGAATTATTAAAGACGAGTTACACCGTTGTTTGTAGCCGTGCTCGTGGACTACAGCAGTCCTGTTGAATTTCCAACCTGGGGACAGAACCTTAGGTGAGAACAGGCAGGCAATCGTTACAGTAGCAATTTGATGTCGATCATGAACTTTTATGTGCTGATAATTTTGATAGATGAGACCAGGCGTCCAGGTTTACGTGTCAAGGTAGCTTTTTTCCCTATCTTTTTTTTTGATCACCATTTTGCATTTTTATACATTTCGTGTGATGGGGTTGTGTCTCCTGATTGGACCTGCATATCGTTGATTTGCGAAAGCCGTTTGAATGGAGATAGGATTCTTTAGTCGAGACCTGGCCCAACAATGACGCAGTAGCTGAAAATCAGGAAAAAAAAATCATGAAACTGAATCAGCAATATCATGCATAATGCATATAGATGCCATCATTTCCCAAAAATTAGCGTGCCAGAGACTAGCTTGGAAACGGAACCTTGAAGAAACAATCTTGATTTCACGTATAACTATGATTTGATTAATTGGCTTCAGTCGGGAGGAAATGTGCTTGATATAGCCTTCCCTAAATGGACAATGGGTCCAAGCCGACAGGCATCCAAGGCCCAGTTCAGCATAACCTTCACTCCTCTGCCCTGATCCGCTCCCCACTAGATCAGGCCCGACCAACAAAGTTATAAACCAGACGGTTTTTATATACATATTTCTGATCCTTTTATTTGGTAGCTGGGTCGTCGTGTTGGTCCGGCCTGACCTTATATACACTATATAACTTTTTTTTTTTTTTTTGATTAAAAAGGTAAAAATCAGACGTATCCTATTAAAACTCAAGCACCCTAGACCCTACAAGGCTGGTACCGCCAAACACTAGATTTAAAACCCGCTAAACCCTATAAATACTCGGAAACTCCTCAGGTCCAAGGCAAGTTGTAAAGAGCAATAGATAAAAGTTACAAAAGATCTATGACTCCCGGATTAATTGGTTGCGTGATTACATTACGACTGTCACAACAGTAGTTTGGGTTCAGGGCCTCTAAGGTAGCTTTCTGTGTACACACTGAGTTTCTTATTAATATAAATCAGTTTTGCTGTTCCCGGGGGGGGGGGAAATGAAAAAGAAAGTTTGCGTGAATTTCATGTGGGTGTCCATCGCGAGAAAAGCCCGTGCCTTTTTCTTAATTGCATATTTTACTGGTCTCAACTATGTAGATTCTCCATTAAACTGAAAGGAAAAGCATCGATACGTATGTATAATTGTTGGCTATTATGAACATGTTTGAAGGCAACACCATATGCTCTGGACAAGAATAAAGAAAGATAGCTGCTTGCCTAGCATGCCCTTCAGCAATATCTTGCTTTCTTGCGGCCGAAAGCAGTCTTTTGATTTTTTCCGCTTTTCTCGAAACCCAATCAATGAACAAAAAAAACCTTTTTATAAAAAAATAATAAAAAAAAGATTCTGCGATTGTACACAAACAGTTTACCTTCCACGGAATCGCTATGCCCCATTAGCTTGTTATAACCTGACTTCTTCTTTTTATTACCATTTTATCATCAATATTTAGTCCTCTAAATAATTAATTTCTAACGAATACCCTAAACCCATTATTAACCCTTCTAGGCGGACCGTGCTAGGCCAACCATGAATCTGGTACGGCTTGAAAAATTCAAGGCTAAGGTCATACTGATGCTTGATGGACCACGTCTTGGTCTGACAACATAAGGGCCCAAGATCTGAAACAAAACACGCAAGAGAAGGTCTTATTGAAATCACGTGGCTACTGGCTGTGTAGGGTCACTGATTTGTGCCGCACCCATTTGCCAATCTGATGCAGATGACCCTACAAGCTGGCTTGTCTATGTCGGTTCAGGTACAGCTGACCAAAACTAGATCAACTTGTTCAAGTTGGGCATTACCCTTAGCTGAGGCTATAATTGGAAAATAGAGCTAAAAACTGAACCCCGGAAAATGTAAGAAAAAGATGGGAAGACTTGGAAGTCCACAAATGTATGCGCAGACTTGTCCATTCCCTGAAATTATTATAGCTTTAAGTAGGATGTATAGTAATATACTTATCTTCAGAAACCAGGATATTTTGATCAGACGGGTCGGCATATACTACTTGTTCCTTGCCTGTAGACCGTGTAAGTGGGAAGAGAATACGAAGAATCAAGGTGATTGAGAGCAATCATAGTTTTAAAAATTGATTCTCTAAGAATAAGTACGTACATGATTTGAAATATTGTCCTCCTCAAAAGGGGGTTTCGTTTTTTTTTTTTTTATTTAATGATGGTGACAAGGGCAAGATTGGAGACAAAAAGCATCGTATCTCGCACACCCTTACCGAGTTTCACCGTCCATCTTTAAGAATTACGAGTTTCCATGTCAATGGCGAGTGCATCTCTAGCTCTGTAACTAGATGTGAATTAACCAAAATCTATTATAATAGAAAAAATATCTCCATAAACTTGTAAAATAGGACGAAAAATAAAAGAAATTCATTTTTAAAATCCTAAAATAATCTTTTCCATGCTTCTGCAATATCAAATTCTCCAAGATATCTTAGTCTTTCTCATCACCTACAATCGATTTTGAAACTAAAAGTCATGCAATCTAATCGTCGAGTGGCGCCTGATGTCCTTCCCGAAATTAAGCACATTGAATTGGATATATATATATATATATGAGCATGTGCCTGTGTGTGTATGTGTGTAAACTAGGCGAAAAGGATGATGATGAGCCACTTATATGAAAATTGAAAAAGTGCCTTGCCCGCCAGGGCGAGTGGAAAATTGCAAGAGTCCAGGACGTGCCATCGCTCTCCATGAACATTTTTTTTTTCCTTTTTTCCTGATAAATTGCACTCTCCATGAGCATGTTACCGGTGTAGGTGGGGACCCATGCATCACCCATCATGGGAGACAGACATGTTATCGACTTTCACTATAAGAGAAGCAGCAGCTGCTGCTTAGTCTCTGCTTTCCTTGTGCCCTTTTGCCTTTATATTTTTGTTTCCAAACAATTACAAAATTATGCATGGTTTGCAAATTTAGACATAGGAGCTTTCTTTCGCTCTCCTCTCATTCTTTGTCCCGTTCTTTTCTATCTATACTATGTTCATGCTGCTCGGAAATCAAGCTTATTGTTATGATACTCATTTGAATTATAAGTCTTTTTCTAAGTGCGCGAAGCATTTAAATTTTTTAATTTCAATTTTAGAAATTTGTCTGAAGTATTAACACGGCTCATGTCATTATACATGGACAAGGGAAAAAAAAACGATGCGATTTTTAAGATGAAAAATTCGTGCTTAATTATAGAATATGCTCGCCCCTTAGTATTGACAATTTGGATACAATCAGCTTTTGTGCAAGCATCAATCTCAATATGTCAATCAAAAAAATTGGCAAATTCAATCAAGTTAAAGACAAAGCACCTGACTACCCAAAAGGCCTTGTACCCATCTGCCTGCATTCAATTATACGCGTGCAAAGCGTCCAGTCCAGAACCTATCACATTTCTATAGCCTAATTAGCATAGAAAAAATGTAACGCAGATTAAGACAGTGGACAAGATTGACAACTACAACTTGTTTCTGGTTTATGCATCGTCCTTGTTTTCAAGAATATATGCATATATATAAAACTTCCCTCAAAAACTTAAAAAAAAAAAAAAAAAAAGAATATATACACATATTCTATCAAAAAAGAATACATAATTATAGTCTATGCCGTGTTTCAACGAAGAATCTATGCGCCTAAAATTGGATTCATAACCCAATTATTGGCAAAGAAATGAAACCAAAAGACGATCGAATATTATTTTCTTTCAATTAGCGCTCTCCCAAGTCAAAGAAAGATTTCTCGGGGAACCGTCCAAGCAAGAAAAAGCCACTGTCCCACCCTTCACCGCCCCCCTCTCTCTCTCTCTCTCTCTCTCACACACACACACACACACAAAAATTTAATACTACTGTCTTTATCTTTCAAGATTCTTTAATATTTGATTTACCAGATGGCCCCACGTCTAAAATGGTGCATTAATATTTGACGAGAAGACCATATCACCCTCTTCCACTTTCATATATAATTCCTCGAAGATTTTCTTCTTTTCAGGGTTTTGATAGGAGAAATTATTTTGCTAATTGATTTCTAATTCCCATAGAAAAAGTAAAAATCAAAAATTAAAAGTTTTCATAAGAATTTGGAATTAATATGAATTAGCTTTTTTTTTTGTTTGTGGAGAAATATATGAGTTAGCATGTTATTTAATGGTATTTGTGCATGAATCCAAGCCCTTACTAACTAAATGCCAAGGGCCCTTTAGTCATACTAAAAATCATTTTAAAAATCTCTGTTATAGGTAAAATCTCACATGGTTTTTAGGAACGAGGGCTTCAAGGTCAATACACAATGTCAGTGCAGCACCTTTCAACTTTCATATATGCTTCCACGTTAAGCTGTTTCTTGGTTCCTCTACAAATGTGTATCGAATTTCAAAACCTCTTTTACATTCACTCTTGCTGAAGCTTCCTCTCCTTCGCTCTCCTTTCTTCTCTCCCTTCTTAGCCTTGGTGTCGGTTCATGGATATTGAAACCTCGTGGACTCTGGGGGGTGGTTTATTTTTTCCAATTGCATGGCAACTCCAAAAACACACTCAACAATCAGTGAAACCTGCACAAAGTCACACCATTACATTCTCTTCTTCGCTCTTCTCTTCATTTCACTCCTACTCACAAACCCTACAAATCCCATAAACCCATCAAATATGGCAGCCTCCTCTTCAAATTCCATCAAAAGGCTTCTCTTGGAATCCTCAGAATCAGCCTCTGCTACCACGAACTTGCACCCAAGACAACCACCAAACAAACATACTTCTTCTTCTTCTTCTTCTTCTTCAAAATGGATGCACAAAGAATTTGGAGCTGAGGCTCATGAAGTTCCCAGTGGTCCAAACCCTATATCAAATTGAAAGGCAATTCGGTTACTGGGGAGTCCAAAGCTCGAACCACCGTACGTGACCCAAGTTAAATTGATCGTACTAAACTTTTGTAACGGTGAAGTTATTATGAATTGTCATCTTTTTGGCTATGGTTTTGGTGCAGCATTAATTCCGCTTGTCCTCATCGAGAGGTTCGTTGCCTTTGCTGTTATATATCCTTGGCCTTAAATATTTTTGGCCTTTCTTTTTTATTTTGTTGCTGTATTTGGTAAGAGGGTTTCTTTTTCTTATTAGAAAATGTATAGCCTGAGAGATACTTTATTTTGATACCCGTATGTACACATCTATTTTGTTTCATATATTGGTTATTAGAATATGCTGTATATGCTATGGTTATTGTTGTTATTAAGCCGACGGGTGGCCCAAGACTTGCGTGGGTTTTGCATTATTTGGTTGATTCATGGGTCCTTAAACGGACGACCTTTTTCTCAATATAATATCCAAATCATTCATCAAAAAACCCTGATAGAAGAAAATCCGTTAAAATTTTAAAAATTTTATCTTATAGCTCGTACGATTATTTTACAGATCTTGAATTCTAGATGAAATGTGGAAAATTCAACGAGTCTGCAAATTTTCTTTTTCTTGGGTGGGGTTGGGGAGGACATATTTAATGCTATTGGGGGTCTTCTAATAATTTTTGCTATTGTGAAAAGAGGACTAGTTCTTCTTTGTATATCTAAGTGTCAAAAATTTTCTCTTTTTTCCTTTTGCTCAAGTAGCATAAGAAATTTCTAAATTGAATGGATAAATCCAGATCCTGTATGCCAGATGTTTGGCTATGTTGCTTCTGAAGCGATTGCTTTTCCCCAAGTAAAACTGACGAACCCGAGGATTTGTGGAACTCGCCAAATGGGGTGGTTAAACTTGTAAAAAATGTCTTGTGGGATGAATTAATGCGTTTTTTCTAAAGAGTCGAGCTAGTTTTTTACTAGTTCAAGAAACTAACCAAGACTGTTAATTCTACTAGAACAAGCAAACAGATAGAAAGAAAGAATGAGAAAGAAGTTGGAAAAGACTGGCAGCCTGAGGCGATTGCGTGAGTTTCCTTTCAAAATTAGGAAATGAGGCTGATTTTCAGTTCAGAATGGAATTCCTGAGGGCCAACAGCGGTGTCAGATCTAAAAGAGAATTGGACTTTGCTTTTCCCCTTTCAAAAACTGTGAAAACACATCATCCAAGAAAAGAAAAGCTGAGATGCCAAAACAACCACCGAGATATTGAGAGAAACTGCATTAATTATCAACTAACCCTTCTTCTTGTTTTTTTTTTTTTTTTTGGTTATGCTTCCCTTGCTATGTGGCTAAGCTATAGCTGCCCATCCCCGTGATTTAATAATTATAACAGTATCGCCTTCACTGTCGCTCGATACCCCGAATCAACAATGCCCTTAATGATTGCGTTTCTCTTGTCCCCGAGAAAAGAAGAGTGAGTGAGAAAGTGAGTGAGAGAGAGATTCGTTCAGTCAAACAGTTTATTGAAGGCTGCAATCGTTCCAAATTTGACTTGTGTCAGGCTAATTTTATCCAGAGAGTTTAATTTAAGCAGAGCTCTTGCATTTTCAACCCCTAAATCATGCCTACTAAAAAAGTGCACTTGAGGTGTGCATGCATGTTTATGCGTATTTAACATTTGATTTTGACCAAAAAGGATCCAAAGGGTGCGCTCGGCCGACAAACATGTAATCGGTTTCTTGCTCGAACTCGTATGAATTGTTGGTGTGGACATTTTTAAGCAACTAATTAAAAAGGGTTTAGGGGCCTAGCTCAACGAAAAGGCAAGTCTTCGAAATCCAACATTACGAAGAAAAATGTATGAAAAGAAGCGGCCCATACGATCAGAAAATAGCTCAAAAGGCCCAAAGTTGCGAACTTCAGGCCCAATAAATAAACCCAACCGCGGTCGGCGGATACTCGTTTTATGATCCAAGAAATTTTTGGGTAGGCCTGGAACACCAGCAAACCATGCCTTCCGAGCCACTCATTAAAGGACACGTATATTGGTGTCCGCCGATATAATAGATTAATAAAATGATAAAACAAAACACGCCAGGGAAAGCAAGGGTAGGAAGGCAAGTCGCGCCTCGTCTTTCTGGAGAGTTTCTATGGCCGCCATTCTCCAATTCACCGTGCTTGAATTTTTAATCTGGTGAATTTGATCTGTTCCCACGTTTGTCTTCTTATTCAATCTCCTCCATTACTTCCAAAATCACAAAAGAAAAAATTGAGGAAAAAAAGAATGTTAGATCAATTCCTCTTTTTTTTTTTTTTTTTTTTCCAACGACTAGCAACTTATCCAAGAAAGTCTCCATTTTTTTTTTTGACTTAAAAGAATCCCCCGTCAACCCTGTCCCTGTTTTTGTGATTGTGAGAACTAGAACAGTATCCAACTTGCGCCCATCAGGACAAGAAGAAATCTGGTTCCCATCTGACTTTTCTCGGGTTCCCATTCTAAGTTTATTGTTTATACATGTATAATGTATATAATTCAAAAAATTCGCCGTAAATGTAAAAGTTATTTTATTATAATTTTATAACATATTAGTCGCACGTTATAGGATCGTGAAATTTTTTTTAAAATAAAATATAAATTAAAGTTATATACTTTTTTTTTTTTTTTCCTTTCACGGAAGGCTTCTGCATCGAGGATGTCGCAGTCTTGATAATGACAGCATCCTAGCCGTCTCCAACGATTGTCACGTGTTAAAAGGTGACTTGTGTCGTTTGCTATACGCAGAGGTGAATAAAGCTAGATGGTTGCGTTTAGTTTCGTGCGTGACTCATATTATTAGACTGTCTCCACGTGCTGTAAACTTGTAAGTTTCTGTTCACGATCGAATTTATGTAACTACTCTTCGATCCCCTCGATCATGCTCTGCAAGGTGCTGTGCGCGTCGGATGTTGATCGAATGTGCTGTGCACATCCAAATTTTGTTAAGCAGTTTCTCATTCTACGGGGCACATCCAAAGTTACAATGAAGTCTGGCGCAATGGGTTGGCTAAACGCACACGGGAGCACGTAATATAGTTAAAAATAATGCACAAATATGTAAAAAAACAGAAACAAAATAAATGAATAATAAATTTATGTCTATTTTTGTCTACCGTTAAAGACCATCCTTCGTTGAACGGTGTTGCAACCTACGACACGGACGACGGGATTCACCACCATTCCGTTTTGTTTTCTCTCCGTATTCTTCGCTAACCCTTAACAAATGACAGCCATTTTTGTTGCTTGCTGACCTATGGTCAACCCTACCCGTTTCTGGGGTTCTTTTTCCCTCTCTTCCTCTCCCCCTTTTACCTTTTTATTTAATTGTTCAATTTCTCCAAGGTTTTTGGTCTTTCACGTTTGTTTGGGCCTATGGGTTTTTGGTTAGTTTGGTGTTTGTTGCCCAGCTATCAAACAATATATTTTGTAACCAACATAGCATTTTACTGCCCCCTTGGTTAAGGTTCTGTGATTGAAAGGATCAAGCTTACCTTTTCAGTTTTACATTTCCAATTACTTGTTTGTACTGATCTTTTGGTAGGCTCTTTTCTTCTATATCTTCTAGACTTGGAATACTCGAAAAACTATGGGTTGGTCCTTGGAAATTATGCAATCAATGTTCAAGATGTTGGCAGGCCCGGAATTTTTTCCGGAATTTATATGCTACAATTTTGGAAGAATTTGATATGAGTTGCATTTTTCAAAAATGGGTTTCTAAAGGAACGTATGATTGATCTCTCATTCGATCCGATCGAAGGTTTGGAAGTTAGTAAGGTTCCGGAATTGGTCTTTCGGAGGTACATTGGATCACATCTCAGCTTCTTGAGACTCAAAAAAAAAAAAAGTGGGATGGTAAGAAGCAAAGGATAAAAAAGGAACGCGGAAGATTTTTCTATTTTCCGGATTCAACATTATTGGAAAAAATGAGTTGCTTTTCGTGTTTTTCATCAGAAGAGCAGAAGGCAGATAGGAGGAGGCATAACAACAGAAGGGCACCGCCTCCTGGCGCTCTCCCTACTAGGGAACCCGCCATTGCGCCTAATTATAGGCCTGGTGAGTACACTTTCAAGCCTCAAATTATTGAACCATCATGGGCCTTACAACCATAATTCTAGTCTAATCAAATATAGTGTTTTTTATATGGCTGCTTTGCTCGTTGCCATCAGTAATGGATGATGAGTCAGGATTCTAGTGAGTTTTCTTGTTGGAGTGGCGTTTGAAGCACAATTGTGTATTCTGCAGATAATCAAAAACCTAGGCCTCCACATGAATCCGACAACCATAAGGATGCCCCCAACAATGACACGGGCAACAAGAACGTGGCATCACAGACATTCACTTTCCGTGAACTGGCAACAGCCACGAGGAATTTCCGACGGGAATGTCTGATAGGAGAAGGCGGATTTGGAAGAGTTTACAAGGGAAAACTTGAGAGAACTGGCCAAGTATGTAATATGTCTTGCTTGATGTCCATTTTCGATCTCAAGTTCTTTCAAAAGCAGCAAGAAAATTGATTAATGACATCAGCTTATATTTCATTAAGATTGTGGCAGTGAAGCAACTCGATAGAAATGGATTGCAAGGAAACAGAGAGTTCCTCGTTGAGGTGCTAATGCTGGGTCTCTTGCATCATCCCAACCTAGTAAATCTTATTGGATATTGTGCTGATGGAGATCAAAGACTTCTGGTTTATGAGTACATGCCATCGGGATCCCTTGAAGATCATCTACTAGGTAGGTATCCTCATCCTTCTTGATATGCAAATTTGGACTTGGTCACAAATACTTTGGATAAGTTGCAAATATGGGTTGAATAAAACGGATTAAACTCAAGGTAAAAGGTAAATTTTGATTAGGGAAGTCTACTGCTACAATGGCATGCAATGTTGCTGGTTGATATGAACACATCAACAATGAACTTCTTAGGCATCACCCCGGGTTGAATGAGACCGGTCCTATTGTTGGAAATTTTCCTTACTGAACAATTATGCAGAAACTTGAATGCATACTCAACGCATTCACTCATCTGTATATACCTTTACTTGTGAAGCTGTTCGGTGACCAGGAGAGCGTACTTTTCACTAACTGTATTTCTCGCACACTGCATTGTTTCAATTTTCAGATCTTTCTCCAGGGCAAAAGCCATTAGATTGGCACACAAGAATGAAAATAGCGTTAGATTCTGCTAAAGGATTAGAATATCTGCACGACAAGGCGAATCCTCCTGTAATTTATCGTGACTTGAAGTCGTCCAACATCTTGCTGGACAAGGATTACAATGCAAAACTTTCAGATTTCGGCCTGGCCAAGTTGGGGCCTGTCGGGGACAAATCGCATGTATCTTCCAGGGTAATGGGAACATATGGCTATTGCGCACCAGAATATCAAAGAACAGGTCAATTGACCATTAAATCAGATGTGTACAGTTTTGGAGTTGTTTTGCTGGAGTCCATCACTGGAAAGAGGGTGGTTGACACAACGAGATCAAATAGAGAGCAAAATTTAGTGACTTGGGTAAGTATATTCTGCAGCACTCTTCGTTTTTACTTCCCCCTTGTTACCATAGCCATATCTTGCCTTCTGTTAATTTTTTGTGCAATAAAATGTAAGCCCACAAGAGCTATTCTAATTCTTAACTTCTCTGGTAAAACAGGCGCAACCGGTATTCAAGGAACCCAAGAGATTTCCGGAGTTGGCTGATCCACTTCTTAGAGGACAATTCCCAGCGAGGGGCTTAAACCAAGCAGTTGCAGTTGCAGCAATGTGTCTACACGAAGAAGCGGCTGCTCGGCCTTTGATGAGTGATGTAGTGACTGCTCTCAGCATCCTTGGTCCTGAAACAAGTGTAAAACCTGCTTCATCTCCTTCCCCACTGCCTGAGCAAAACAAAACATTGGGAGAAAATGGATCCTGCCACGAAGAAGACAGCCAACGAGAACGACAGCGAGCTGTGGCAGAGGCCATAGAATGGGGTTCCACCTCAAAACGCATGACATCGAGCTGTGGGAGTGTAGTTTCATTGTAGAAAGGCTTTTCCTTTTGCTCATTCAAATACTCTCTCTCTCTCTCTCTTGTTTTTTCTTTTTTTGCGCTTTCCATTTCCATGTGTACCAATTATGGTACTTGTGCTTGGAAGACATTCTTCGATTATTTTGCTCTTTTGTTTTGTGCAATATACAAAGGATGCTACTGGATCCATTCCAGACTAGGCGTTAGACTTTCTATCGGAGGCCAAAGTTTTAATACAGGAAAGCTGGAGGGTCAACGCGGTGGGAGAGCTCCTTCTTTTTTTTTCACGAACAATGAAAATTCGTTGTATATAGAATAAAATAAAACTCTATCTTATTGAAAAAATATATATTTAATTTATTTTTTATTTTTTAATTATATCAAAAAAAAAGTAATGCGATCAAATTTTTATCATTAAAACACCCATTTGTTAAAAATATAAATTTTTATTTTAAAACATTTAATTAAAAAATTAGAATGAAATTTATGAGATAAAAATAATTAATTTTATTATTTAGTGGTCTTCTTTGTTTAAAAAGCATAATTATTTTTTTTTTTATCAAACATGGCTGACGGTGAAGGTTAAGTTGGTAAATACGCCACCATTGACGGACACACTCTGTTGAGCTCATCATATCCAAATGAAGTTAATTGTGAATTATTTTATAGGCGGTAGGATTAAATGTTTCTGGTTTTTTTTTTTTTTTTTTGGGATGGGATTTTTTCTACCACTCTTGTAAGTCAATAAGGGAAGCATACCATGTTGGATGTGCAAACCATCAACCAGCAAGTTTCGAATCTTTGCTTCTTGCGCAGTTTTCAACAAGAAAAAATAATTTTTTCATATTTTATAAACGCAATATAGGAACAAAGAACAAATAAATTCCCTTTCTTGTTACATTATCTAATCGCTATGAAAACAAAGAATCTTCATCCGTAGCATAGGATTAATGGAATTAAGATTTAAAATTAGAATTGGAGTCTTGCTTTGTTATACAGATAGATGCTGGCATAACCGTCTAGGACTTGTTCGCCAAGTAAAAAGACAACAAAAGAAAAGGGAAAAGGAAAAAAAAAACATTTTTTTTTTAAAGAGAAACAAAAATGCAATAACAAGTAGTCAACAATCAGCGGCTTAAACTTTATTTAAAAAATTTTTTTTAAAAAAAAAAAGCACGGAAACACAGAGAAGATTTTTTGTTTTTTTTTCAATCATAACAATAACGAGTTCCTCTTATTCGGCCATCGGAGAACGACCTCGATTCCAATCAATAACAGCAGTGTGTCGGGTTTGCGTCATCCCAGAGAACCCCGAATTCTGATTTACCTAGTCTTCGAATTTTTGATCAAATAGAAGTTGGTTTGATACAATCAATTCAGCATATTGTTATTGGGTTTTCTTTGAAATTGACTTTTAAGTTATTTAAGATATCTGGGTTGATCTTCGCACACAGCACCCTGTTTCTATTCCGATTTCCGGGTTTGCTTATTTGCTTTTCTTTTCCGCTCTGTTTTCGATTTGGTTGATTTTTGTTGGCTTTCGGGTGTAATTTGCGCCGAGATTGCCCTGTGGAAGATAATTTTTTGATGTTGGCGTATTGGAAGTTGGCAATTGGTTTAAATGTCTGAGCTTTTCTGGGTTCTTTTGGTTCGAATATAGGGTTTCTAAGATATGAAAACTGAAGTTTGGAGATGGGTTTTAGGTTTGTTGTACATAGTTGCTGTTGCAATTATCTGGATAGCTGCCAGTTTTGTGGTTCAATCTGTTGTAGATGCTGGTGTTTCACCATTTCTCATTACATACATTTGCAATTCATTGTTTCTGGTGTACCTCCCAATGGTTGAAATTGGACGCTATTTGGAGGATTCTTACGGTAGTATATTGTTCTGGAGGAACAAAAAGAGTAGTCCTTTGCAAGTAACGGGAGAGTCAGAGCAGGCCATACTTCTTGGTCAGAGTGATTTAGGTGTGAAAGGCCACGGATCATATCGATCAGTGCTTATGGAAGAGGGAGAAATTAGTGCTCGAAAAATTGTTGGTTCTGAACCCAAAACTGTTGCATATGAACAAGAAAGAACTTTTCCCGGTCAGTTTGGAGTAGACGGACCTGGTAACAATGGAGTTGATGCAAAAGGACGATGGACGCGTGCCAGAGTGGCCAAGATCAGCCTGCTTATCTGCCCATTTTGGTTTTTTGCACAGTTGACATTCAACTTGTCGTTGAAGTACACTACTGTCACAGTAAGCATCTTTAACTTTTGTTCTTGATTGTGCCTGTAGTCTGGTATGTCTGTTTAGTTATATCCTTTCTGTTGTGTGCAGTCGAACACTATTCTAAGTACTACATCGAGCCTTTTCACATTTTTGGTCTCCCTAGCATTCTTAGGGGAGAAGTTTGCCTGGCTGAAGCTTGCTAGTGTCCTTCTATGCATGGCTGGAACAATAATTGTTAGCTTAGGCGACAGAGAAAATGGCTCAAATGCAATTGCTTCAAAACCTCTACTTGGAGACTTTCTTGCTCTTGCCTCAGCTGGATTATATTCTGTGTATGTGACTCTTATTCGTGTGAAGCTGCCTGATGATGATGGAAAAAGTGGTCATATCAGTACAGCACAGTTCCTTGGTTTTTTAGGGCTTTTTAACCTCTTCATTTTTCTTCCTGTGGCCCTTGTGCTCAATTTCACTGGATTGGAGCCTTTTAGCATGCTTACATGGAAACAGCTTGGTCTAATAGTTGGCAAAGGTTTGTATATTTTAATTGTTGTCGCTTGATACTTGCATTCTGTTGTTTTTGGTTCAATATTTGGTGAATATGCATGCGATGGTACTAGGTCAACCATCTCAGCATTTCTATTGCTGTTCCTTCAACAAAGCACATGTCTGTATGTGTTAGCAAAACCATATATGCCTGTGTGTGCATATGAGCACACATAATTGCTTGTTCATGTAGTTCAGGTGTATGATTTGTGTGTAATTAAATAATGTCGATTTCCTCTTCAAAGAGAGAAATTTGTTACAGATTGAAGAAAACTGCATTTACTTTTCATGGGTTATTATGTGGACATTGCTTCATTTGTTAAGCACCAGTTCCCAGACAGTGTCTCCTACAGCAAACTGAGCACACATAGGATTATGTTTACTTTTTGTGTTTTACGATTTTTTTTTTTTTTCTGTGTACTGTAGTTATATGATCGTCTAGATAGTGTTTCGATGTTCTGCATAGGGAAGCATTTGATGTGGTATTATCCACCATTTTTGCACCTTTCTTGCATCTTTAACAGGTTTGCTGGATAACGTGCTGAGTGACTATTTATGGGCCAAGGCTGTTCTTTTGACAACCACCACTGTAGCAACAGCTGGTCTTACAATTCAAGTCCCATTGGCAGCTATTGTGGATGCACTTACAGGCAATGCCCCTCGTCTTATGGACTATCTTGGAGCTGCAGCTGTGATGATTGGGTTTACAGGAATCAATATTCCTTCTGATGGTTCTAGCACATCAAAGGAAGTAAGTGTTGAACTGGAGGATGATAAGGTCGGCTCTGCTGACCATGTTCACCACTCTTCTCAAGCTCAAGACTCAGCTGGCATTTCTTAGCATATTGTAGCCTATTCCCTCGAAATTTTGGTTCAACTTGAAAGCAGGGTTGCACAAATTGTGAAAATGCCATGTGGAACTTGTGCCTTTCACGGTTGTCTTTTTCAGGTTTTTCCCTTTTCTGTGTTTATGCCACCTTTTTATCTTCTTCCATATCTGCTCTCTTTTTTATTAGTATGCCCCTTTGATTGTGGATTGGTAACTATATGTTGTCCATAAATCTCCCCTTCTATTCAATGGATTCTGCTTGATGCATTTAATAGGGAAATTCAAATTCCTATGGAGTTTCCCCTTAGAGACTCTTCCAAAGTTGGACCTTACATTTTTCAAGTCATATATCAAATTGCTGATGAGGAAGCCCGATTCATCTCCCTAGTCACTATAGTAGTTCATTTGGCCCAAACGGAATTTGCTCCGTTATACCTTGCATCACTGGAGAACTGAGACCTTGCGAATTAGACCATGTATTTGAGAATTGTGCTTATGAAAGCCCAGCTACCGAACCTTGCTGCAACAAAATCAGACGAATCGGTTTCATTGAGAGCTTTATAAAGTCATTTGTGTTGTTTTATTTTCCAAACGTGTTATGAACCGTGATTGCTGTGAACACCATTTCATTCCAAATATCATTGTACCTATTCGGCACAGCTGGGCCTCGGAGGTCGACATCACAATGGAGACTCCCATGCCCTCACGAAATCTTGTCCACAGGGCTAGCCATAATGGGAAAATACAAAAATCGAAAATTTTAAAACGAATCTTGCTCATAGTGAACTGTCTCGCAGAATGTGAAATCCACATGAAATTGGGATTCACTCCATTGCGTGAGTAGGCCATCTTGAATCGTATCGACCGAAAAATGGTATGGGCATAAGATATTCAGAACCGTATTTCACATACCTGGCTCGAACATCAAATCAGCCAAGGCCTTGACATCAGTCGCCTAAAAGATGTAACGAAAATATTTGCTTCAAAACCAAAAGAAAAGCTCAATCATCGAGGTTTAAGGAAAGGTCAAGTCCATCAAAGAAAAGGGAGAAATGGTTTTTGGTCAAATGTGTCGGGGACTTGGTCATATATGAACAGAGCAATAATGCTGATTTGCGACAAGCGTTAGACCCGATGAAATATGCGTTTAATCCATGTCGTTATGGAAAAGGACAGCCATTAAATTTACAATCCAGGAAAACGTATATTCTCAAATCAGATGGATAATTAAAAGCAGAAGGGAAACAAGGCTCAAGTAGACGGTGACCGAATAAGTAAAGCTCTGCATCATGTCAAGTTTCCGTTCAGAACTTCTAGTCTCCAATCAGAAAGACCATGCCCAAATGCGGTTGACGCACAAGTTCCAATAAGCACGAACATGAAATTTTATTTATATGATTGCAATTGAACCCATATTGGAGAAATAATAGCAGGACTAAAATTACTCCACAATTTCTAAGCTGCAACATTCAAATTCCCGTATCTTTGCATCACTCTCCTAGTCGCAAGAGCTGCAGCCTCACTTGCGCTCACCGTACCAGTAGTCATGATTGCAGCAAATTCCTGGCAGATTTCGTCCTGCACTTTGTTTCTGGCACCCCCAAGAGGATCCCCTGCCACCCCTTTGGTTGACGACTTACCCATTGCTTCTGCAGGTTTGATAGCAGAGGGCACCAAGTTCTCCGTCTTTGGCTGGTCAGATTTCACTGCCTCACTGGTCTCTTTCACAGCTGTCTGTTTAAGGGATGGACTGGGATCACCATTCAAGGATTTGTTAATGGAAACTGTTGTTGTATTTGCTGATGGCTGGGTCATGGAAGGAGGCCTAAATTGTGGAACTTGCGGGACAGCTCCTGCTTTCAATGTAGTCTCCAAATTTTGTATCATGGGCACTACAGCATAAAAACAAGTGCAATGACATTAAGCCACCAATTAAGTGGATAACCCATTGCTATCAACTAGATTAATTGACAATCTATAAATATAAACATGCTAACAATCAAGGAATCCTATAACACAGCCAATCTCTGAGACCACAGATGAATGGAATAACACCTCCACCAGCGCCCGGGGAGAAGGACAGGGGCATATGTGAATTTATCAATTGTTGGACACACTATTTCCTATATAATTCTTTTTATGCATTGTTATTGATGCTATTTATGGCTCTTTTTTGTTGTCCTTGAGTGAGATCCATGATAGAGCTCTAAATCAGTCTAATTTAGAAGTTTCTAACAGAACAACACGCCAAAATTCTTCCATAAAAAATTTTGTTTGCTGCAGTTATAAGACATCAAGAGGCACTTTGTCAATCTACAGAAAGCATGCAGTGGGAAAATCTAGGAAGCAGGGTATTACATTCAAACGGTGAAAAGATTTGGGGCAACAACCCAGTTCGAAACTATAGTTCCTTATTTACAAAACAGGAAATTAAATGACTTGGGAAAAAAAAAAAAAATACAGGCAACTTACTTATAAGAGCACCCATTGGGCTGTTCATAACTTCATTGGGGAGCTGGAGAATATAGTCTGGAATTGTTGCACCAACCAAAAATTGTGCAACCTCATTGCTGAAGTGGTTACAGTTGTGAGTTAGCAAACTGTAAGTCTCAGCCGTGTAACGGGGGCTGATTTCCTGCAAGTACATTTCAAATACATCCTGGGGCACATGAGTAATACCCAAGTCCACTACTTTAATCGGTGTTCCATATGGAGTGGTTCCAGCAGGGGCATGCTGTATACCTCCCCCAAAATAGTATTCATTGCCATGAACCACGACCCCAGTGTGCCTGCCATGCACGAATGATTAATTGGCACAATGAAAAAAGCAAAATTTTGCAAATGAAAAAGCTAATCACATTTTGACGCTAATACATTGTTTTCTTCTCTTACCAAAGCCTTACCAGATGCCCTCAATAGCCTTCCCCAGAAACGTCATGGAAAGCTGGCGTGCCAATCCTTGGCTGAGATCATACACGTTCAAAGTAATGCGGTGACCCTCCTGCCAGAAATTTTAATCCATGTGAAGAAAAACAATCATTAAAAAGTCTAGTGATACAGTGCGGATTGAAAAAAAAAAAAAAAGAAAACAGGCCGTAGAAACATATATCAATACCTCAGCCATATCCATAAAATCACAGTCCACTCGGAAAAAAACTGCAGGAATTACAGGAACTCGGCCTGTCCCTGGGGATTCCACCAACCAACGAAGAGTACATACCCAAAACAGAGTCACAGAATCAAGTATCACAATCCAAATCGAAATGAGTAAAAGCTATCAACTTTAACATGGATAAAGAAGCCAAGAGGACGACATTAGTAACTTGTCCACACAAAAACAAAAAGAAAAGTCCCCCCCAAAAAATAAAATAAATCACATTCTGATTTTGTTAAAGCAGAAGTAGAAATTACCCAAAAAGCATCTTCAAACAATCCTTATATATATATATATATAAAGAAAAAAAAAAGAAAAGAAGGAAAAAATAAATAGACTTAACGTCGCATTGAAGAAGAAATCCTCATCAGAGTCAAAGAATATGACTTTTGTATCAATAAAAAAAAGTGAGGAAAACAAAAATTCAATCAAGAATATGTGAACATTGGGCGGGACCTTAGCCAATGCTGCGGATCTAAAATAAAATTGCTCTTAGAAGCATATGAATCATAAGCGGCAAAGCATTCTGCACATTAAAACCCCGAGAATCCCCACAGAGAAAGAGAGAGAGAGAGAGGGAGAGAGAGAGAGGGCACACCTGAGGAAGGAAAGAGGGAGATTTTTGGTGAGTGGAAATTTCTCCGTTAGCGCCCTTTAAGATTGTAGACGTCGCGTGAACAAGAAACGGCCACACAGCGTATAACGAAAGATGTCCGGGAAAAAGGGGGGTGGGGTGGGGTGGGGGGGCCTTTTATAGGTTGAGGATTTTTAGGGCCCCAACAGCCCGAGGGCTCGGAGCCCCACTTCTCTCTTCGACCTTCTAGAAACACCTTTCCAATCGCATTTCGACACGTATATTTCGGTAAATGTCATGTCGTTACATCGCGAAATTTTAAATAATCGTGTAATGTACAACGAATTTACGCAACTCGCTCGCACGGTCACAGGTTTCTTCGGTATCTCGACATGGAAAGCTACTGGTACTGATGATTGTGTGGATTGCCAGTAATTGTTAACCATTCATTTGGACCTACATGCATAAAAGCCCAAGAAAAATTGATCTGCAGAGGGGTCCATGGTGCAACGACGAAATAGACAACAGTGAAAAAAGTCTTATGTTAAAATCTTTTCACCTCGCAAAATCATTCAATGGGGACCTTGGTCTCACGTTGTCTAACGGTGTCCCACTCCATATTTTGCGTATCCTCTGCATAGATATTGGTCACACATATTCTCTAATATGATGTCTTTTTCGATTCGATTACGATTCTCTCGTTCTTGGAACAGAAATTGATAGATTGAAATTGAACTCGAGATCAAGCCCCACCTGATCATGTTTACAAGAGTTATTATCATCATCTTAGTAATAGATTTCGTAATATTAAAAAAAATTATATACTTAAAACATTTATTTGTAAGATTACTTTTTCAATGCCAAAAAATATAATTTATTTGTAAAAACATTATTGCTACAAACAAAATGAAAAACTCACTCGACGGAGACTGGGCTTAGATTAAGCATCTTTACATTTCTACGGTCAATGTATGTTTTCTTTTCCTTCCTTTCATTTGTCTCCGGCACGGTTAAAGTTCGAGAAGCCCCACTACTTCAATTACTCTCAAAAGACTACACAACATTTCTCACGAAGCTGGGACAATTCAAGAATTCCGAGCACGTAGAGGGCATCAGATCATTGCAACTCTAAGGAACTCAAAGTTGGTTATGTTAACGGAATGATGTTTTTCATTCTTCCTCTTCCATGGATTAAATTTTAGTGTTTTTTTTTCTTTTTTACTAGCTTTTAATTTTTGTTTGGTTGATTGGATTGGAATTTAGGGTTTATGACGTCGATATCTCGTCAGTTGCCGTTTTGCACGTCGACCAACCTAGCGCTATACTTATTGAGGTCAATTTTTGTAAGAAAAACTTGAATTGCGTCAATTTGATTTTCTCTTTTGTGATTCTGGTCTGTCTGTTGGCCAAGAGAGTTGGCAATGCAGAGAGGGTGAGAATCTAGAAGTGTGGAATTTTAGTTAGGCTACTTGGCCGATAGGGAAGTGGAAATTGTCCTTTAGCTTTGGTAGATTGTAGTAAATATGTAATTTCCAATATATATATATATATATACTTGATTCAAAAAAATCAATCTTAATACAACGAAAAAATTATTACATTGTGATTTGTTAGTCATGACTTTGAATCTTAGAAATAACCCCACAAATGTTAGAATATCCCATTCTATAACTTCATTTAGAGCGAGACCAAGTAGGTCTGATGTCCGTTTCCAAGAACACAATGTTTGCCTGGTGTTTAAGCCCCCTAGTTTGGTATGTAATTTACCCAAATGCTACCGTTCTAGTGTATCCGGGACGAGCCAAAGAATAAAAATGGCGTCATGATTTGAAACAAAATGTCACACGATAGGAAAATATTGCTCTGGGAAAAGTCTCATCCCATGCCTGTTCTTTGAAACGAAACATCAAAATTTCGGTCAGAGCCTAGACGAAGAAGGATCGACTATAGAACGGAACTAAAGAGTGTGTCGCATATACATGTCCCGAAGCACATCTAAACCGTTGAATTAGCCAACAATATCCTACCATTTACCTGACAAAAACACGATGCCAAATACCCAGAAACCAGAATCGTCTAAAATGACTCTAGTGATTTGATCTACATTCATACATTTGGTTTTGGCGTACCTAAAAACGAGTCAAAATCAAATCCATTCACGGCTGTCAAACGGATGGAAATCCAACTGAGCCCTCCGTTGTTGCCATCGACGCATGCCAATTCACAAGCATTGACTAACGGGCCCACTGAGAAGATGTGGAAAATATGTCAATTAACCTGGACAGGACAGGAGCGACGAACCGCAATTATGAAAAAGCCTTGGGATGGGGAAGGGCCGAGGGGGACTAAAAGCCTTTTATTTTATGCCTTTTTTGACTGCTGCCGATGAAGACCAAGGAGTGAAACGGAGGGGGACAAAAAAATTGTCTTAAGAAAACAATCGCTTCTTGTCTGACTTTGTCTTGCCAAAAAAACGAAAGTTGCGAGGCCAGCCCTCCCGCCTTTTCAGCGCCACGTTATCCGCTTGCCTGTAGCAACACCCACCCGCAATGGCAATAGTGTAATTTTATTCCACGTCAAAAGGAAAACAAGAAAGAGCGAGCACGACCCCACAATGGGTTCAAAGGGGAGGCACAGAGCTTTGGACAAATGCAATTTATGAGTTTTTTTTTTTTAATTTTTTTCCCTCTTCTTCATTTTGAGGGCCGCCCGTTTGACAAAAATGACCAAAGGAGAAGTTCGCAAACGTTAATTTCTCCAACTGGGTCTCTGTTCCTGTCTCTTATTGCTGTTTCCCTTTCTTCACTTCCCCACTGTAAATCCACTCTTCCGCAAAAATTCTACTCTCTCTGTCCTGACACTTCAGTTTTTTATACTTTCCTATTTCTGATTCCATGGACATGCAGCAGCAGCAGCAACTGTTGGCTAAGTGCTCAAGGCAACGCTGCAATGAATGGTTAGCTTTTCGATGAGAGCGATTCGCATCAATATTTTTTTTTTAGTTGTTCTTGATATTGCTATTCATTAATGTGCAACTGGGTTTTTTTTTCTCTATCCCTTTTCCTTTCTTTTTGAATGTTCTTGACATTGCAGTGGACGTTGATACCCATCTTTTCATATGCAATTTTTAATGTCACCTGGCATGTGCACTGTGTGTTTGGTTTTTTCTCTCCCTCTTTTTTCCATCCTCATTCTTTCTCGTCTGATCATTGACTAGCTTTGATATTACTTTCTTTTTGTCTACGCTTCAGTGTTTCTTCTCTCTTAATTAATCCTCCCCTGTCAATGAATGAAGCACCTTTTTTGCCATTCAGGGTTCGGTATGTTGATGATCTTCATGAATAGTGCGCACTTACTGGGAATGACTTCAATTTATGTTTCTTTTTGCATATCGTTCCGGCGCATTAGAATTAGAATTAGTTTTTTCTACGATAACTCGGGATATTAAACCAAAAGTAAGTCATTAATTGAAATTATGATCATGTTCTTCTGAAGTTTTTGCTAAACTGAGAGACGTTGTGCAATGCTAACTGACTTCCATGGCAAACATGTTTACCTGATTAGGCCATCTTTCCTCATTACGGTTTTTCGTAGTATTATCTAAATCAACTAGGATTCCTTTAACGCTTTGAACTTCATGCAAGGGCATTTCAAACATTAGTTTCTGTTAACTATGTTGTCTGCTGTCATCTGGGGCTCTGGGTTGAAACTTTTTGCTATCAGTTCAACTTAAAGCGGTCGACTATTGAGCATATCTGCATTTATCATTTGTACGTATCAATGAGATGTTAACGATCGGATGGTTTTGACAGACTTCTGATATTATTATCGCAAAATGATGTTCCCTCCTGTATCTCGAATGACCGAATCCGAAAGCTGGTTGCAGAACATAGAGATGCCGATATGTCTATAGTGGAGCTTCTTAATTTACCAAGGGGAGCAGAGTCATTTGATTTGGCTGAAAATTTTTGATATGGAATTAATTTTTAAATTACATCGGCTAATGTTGCTCAGTTGTGTTGTGTCTCTGATTACCTTGAAACGACTGGAGAACTTTCAAGAGAATCTTGATTTAGCTTCAAGGATTATTGAGAGAACACGTGAAAGCATGGATTTAGGTACTCTTGTTGCTTTATTCTTTACTCTGTACATGTTGAGTAATTTCAGGCAATCCTCTTGTTGACCCCAGTTTATCCACCTTGTATTCGATGCCGATGTTTTGAGTTGGCAAGGATACACTTTCTTGTTTGCTAGTTACAAGCTTTGGAGATTGCAACCGCGACATCATTGGATGAGTGATGCATGTATGAAGATATTTGAATTCTTATATAATTGTTGAGCCTGAATTTGTAGAATTTGAAGTTACTGACCTTACAGATGATGATTATTGACGACAATGTGGATTCCATTGTTGCCCTGGGTTTGCATATGTATGCCATTTGTTCTCTCTGCGAGTGATAGAATGGCCATTTTGAGATTTGAATGAACCATGGAATTCCTATTATTTCAGAATGATTTGCCATTTTCTTTTTCTTAAGGCGCTTTACCTTCCTGCATCCATTTTCCAGGATCACACCCAGAATTGCTACCAGACTTTGCACTGAATGTCTGGCTTTTTGAGTGGTTGTCCCAGATACTATGTTTCGGTTAAAGTGAATTTGTATTCACCCAGAATGACAGCATGTCAGTTCGATTGAATTTTGATATGCAACTCAATGCCAGGTTCAAAACTAATTCCTAAAATCTGAGTTCCTCTTAAGATTTATCATTCCCTTTTGCTTCTCTTAGGCGTAAGTAAAGCATATGCATATGAATTGAGACAATCTGATATCATCATATTTCCATAGCAATTACCGTACAATGTCTTGGAAAAATGAAATCAAGTTCTTAAGGGATAATGTTTGTGGATGGAATTATAAAAATCATTACAATTGCAGGAATAGTACCCTGCAAACTCTCGATCCAATCCTTCGGCTCTTCTCTCCTGCTCCTCATCCTTGTTTGGCAAGTCAAAAGAAACCCTGAGTTTAAGTGGCTTGCGAAAGCTGTCGTGTCTCCTTAAGCAGGATTTTAGGGGTGTCACCTCTTTGGTAATCTTATCCTCCAGGTTGCCATTATAAGAAAGGGATTCATCTTGATGGGAGGATCGAATATTTAATGGTGTATTCTCTGACGATTTCTCCTCATGCTCTTTGTGGGTATTTGTATACTTGGAAGTCACCTTGAGACACTCGCCCTTGCAGTGACTTCCGAGTCCCTGGCTGCATTCCTGCTGTTGGGAAGTTGTCCAAATACAAGATGGTTTAAGAGGTGATGGAGAGCGCTGGTGGCAATCCCCGCGGTCTGGGGAATGCTGGTGGTTCTCCCTGTGAGCCTTCATCAATTCATATATTTTGCGGTTGGGAACAATGAAAAAAACTTCCCCAGGCCTCAACATGGAATTCGGATTAACCACAACCCATGGATTCCTGAACACATCTGGCCGAGCAATGGAGTGCCTGGGGTTCTTCTCCAGGACTTCAGCTGCGGTTATGGGCTTTTTGTGTGTCTCCACAAACCTTCCCGGATGCACCAATTTCAGGACTTCCGTCGCCTTTGAGGTGGACTCCGACTTCATTGTTATTTTCCTTTTGATGCACTTCATGCTGAAAAAAATCGAGGGAAAGGGGGATCCAACACAACACGTCGGCTGATTTATATGAAGCCTGGCGGAGATTGCTAGGATTATCCGCCGGTGCAAACGAGGTTGCCAATGAAGGCACGCTGTCCTTTTCATTGTTTTTCACTATAAAACCGGCTGCAAAACAACTGGCTTCAGCTGTATATTTCCGTTGAAATCGTTCTATGCCACATCCAGATCAAAGTCTTGTTTCGGCTGCGGTTTTTTGTTCTAATATTTGGAAGGCCGTCCACAGAAATATTCCGTATGTTTACAACACACCCGTGGGAGTACGCACTTTATGCCTATTGGATTGGAATATCTTTTTCGGCAAGAAATCTTTTTCCGCTAATTGTCGTGGACTTGTTCGCACTTAAATCAATAATTTTTTTTTTTTTCACGCAGTAAACAAATTTTTATTTATGTAGTATTTTCTATATATTGCATTAAAAGATGTAATGCTTATGGTAGCACTATATTCTGATCAATATTAACAAATTATTTGAGTCAAGATTTAACTTCTTTTATAATGTCGGCTCTACTTTGTCTAGTATTATAAAATCTTAATTTACTACACTAGCAAAGAGAATTATCCTTTTCATGTACAAATACGTTCGTGAGATTTGAATTTACTTACTTAAGCTCGGAAAGACATACGCGGAAATTTGTCGATTATTCAATTCAATGTTAAAAATCTATGTTAGAAAGTCGGAGTGTAGAACAACGTGGTCGTAAGAGTGCGAGGACCATAAAATACTCTGTTCCCCTGTGTGTTAAAAGAACTGAGAGGGCATAGCGGCACGGGAATTCAAATAAAACATATTTAAAGGAAGAACACAATTATAAAAAGATGAAAGGATCACGACGCGGAGAACCCTTAATTGAAATTTTTGAGGATGCCGTCACGATCACAACGTCCGCGGCCGCAAAAGCAACCAGCGAAGCATTTTTCCTTTTTATTGACTCGATAAGATTCTCCCTCTTTCTCTCATTTCTTAATTTGGCATCTTCTTTCAATTTTCATTTTCTGTGTTTTAGTGTATGTGATTTTCTGTGGTTCAAGAATTCAAAGACTCGCAAGAGGTTGCGGAAAAGCTTAGCACGTGGGGCCTTTATTAAAAAAAAAAAAAAAAAACCGGAGCGTATTGGGCAGTGCACTTGATATGATTGGCATTAGGATCGACCACAAGAAGACCTTCTGTATCGTATTGAACATCGCGCAATTCAACCAATATCACCGTATAGATGGAACACATTCAAATTGTCATGTGAAAATACAAAAGAGCAATGTGCCAATTAATTAGTAAATTCCTAAAAACTTGTTACCACACGGGAATGGACCACTTGTTGCCATTCCTGAAAGAAACTTTACTGGCGGAAGCAACGGCAGGGTCCTTTCATCGGAGCAAAGGCGCAACTTGGTAACGATAATTTTGCGTATGAGCAAGCAAGTGTAGCCCCAGCATTCACCTGATGGGAGGGGAAAAATAGAATTACTTGTAGCTGCAGTTGATGGAATTTCTGACTTGAACTACAATTTAGCACAAAGGTTCATGATTCGCAGTGAAGGTACCCGTTGTGCCTAATTTAGAGCCAGAGAAGAAACATTGCAGGTCGCACAATGCGCATGCAGTTAGTAATAATAATGATAAAGGCTGAACCACAACCAAAGACCTGAATATGGGAAACAGCAAAATTTTCACAGCAACAATAATAAAACTTTAATCCTAAATTCAGTTGGAATCGATTAGAATGAATCTTTTTTTTTATAATAATAATTACAGTTGTAAAACCAAAATCTTCTTCAGTGAATGTAAACACCAGCGCGTAGCCACGTAGGCAAAAGCCGGCGCTCCGAGGGCTCGCACAAGTCCCACGACGGGCCCAAAGAGTCCTTCGAAGAGGTGACGACGCGATCCGCAGACATCCACTTGGACTAAGGGTCAGGTCGGGATGATCTAAAAATTTTCATCAAGAGCTTCAGGTCCCATGCTTAGTCTAGCGAGTCTCATTATTATTAAGGTTCACTTCTTACATTGCACTAGGAGCCTATAAATAGGCCCAAACCACCTCCACCTGCTAGGCAATGGCATCGTACCGTTTTCCCCCTCTTTTGTTAGGTTCCTTCGCCTGTATTCACTAACCCCAGTCATCTCCTTGGTGAATTCTCATCGATCACAAAGCACGACGAGGAGAAGGAATGGAGGATAGAGTACAAATATGCACGAAAATATAAAGATTTCAGGTGGTGGATAAAACTGTAATGTTTCCTCGAAAATGTTTACCCTTGCCCACTGAAATAGCATATTTGACATTCAGAGCACAGACTTTTGCTCTTGTAAGGAGAGATGTCAAAGGTTAACCCAACAATTCCACTACCATTCTAGAATTTAAGAGTCGGGGTATCAATTTTTGGAACTAACTATGACCGAATTTAATTAACCTAATAATTTTAAGAGTTGCGAGATCAATTCGGTTGACTAAAAGCTCCAGAGGGAGGTGTAAAAATAGACGGAGGGAGAGCGAGAGAGACGTAGTATTTTGGATCAACTTCCAACATGGTTAATTATTTTAGCTGTTGACATACGCATTACAAAAATGAGGAGTAGCTGCAGAATGCATCACAAGGCCGCTACAATGCCATTGCCAAGGAACCTGTTCGACATTTCCGCTTGAATTGGATCAATCAACGTTGTAACAGACCCCTGCTTGACTGAGTTCATTGAAACCCAAAAAGATTCCGGCCATGGCTTTTCCAATTTGTTATCTTAAATTTTGATGCTGTTGAAGCTTAAAAGTAAAGATTTCGGAAGCCTTTAAATTCACAAGAAATTTTGAAAGAATCATTGGTTCTGTTTTTTTTTGTCGTTTTCTCACGGAGCTGTTTTATGGGGTGTATGTCTCATCAAAAGCAACGATTTCATACGAACAACGACACATTAAGGAAAGAGTTGACAACACCCTCTAATAGGTTCACAGTTATAGTGGCAAGGGACAAAAAGAACAATAAAACAAGCACATTTCACCAGCACACGGATATTATAAAATCCACTGATGCTAACTTACTTGCAATGCCTATCAAGATTGCCCTTTTGCTTTCAGAATTATGCCGTAGTTGATTTGGTATAGAAACGGATGCCAACAGCCAAACCTAAGATTACAAGGGGAACAAGGAACTGAAGGAGCCGGATGATGAAATCTGTTGTCTTGTCTTGGTTATAGTGTGGCTGCTCGGGAGGTATGTACTTGGTCCTGGTTGGGATGGTTGATGTATCGATAATGCCTACATGAAATTCGTCCATCATTGCTCTTGCACTGGTACTGTGGCCAACATCCTCAAAATCATCAGTTGCATCCTTCCCTGTAAGCCACACACCAAATTTAGACCATCAGTGGGCATCTGCAAACAAATCACCCTGGTTTTGTCCATAGTTGGCACGTCAACCAGTGTCTGGTTTCGTACCTGTGGCTGACAACAAAACCTCATCACCCCCAGGATGGTCCTCCAAGAATTTTGTCACATTATAAACCTGTTCCAGATAGAGCTCAGTAACAAAGGACATCTTGTAATGCCAAATCCCAATGTCCCTAGAAGCTTTCACAATTCCAAATTTCATTCATATCATTGCAAATTGATTGTTTTAAATGCATGTCCAGCCACGCGATGGCAGAGTTCTTAGACATTCTCTTGACTCCTTGCAGAATGGCTATCTTTTTCAATGAAATTTTGGAATCAACTATCTTTTCCCATCTCAAAATCAGAAGGGCTGATATTATAGTTCGTACACACCAATGGTTAGAAACCAAAAGAAGCATCAACTATCAAAGACCAAGTCCCTGAAGAATCGAAATTCCAACCATATCAGCATGATGACAACTCATATGAAAAGGCTGGAAGAGAAGCACAATTTCCACAAAAAGAAAAAAGCTAAAGTAAAAATATCCCAAGTCCAACTTAGGAAATACTGGGAATAAGTTGTGTATTCAAAGCATGAGATTCATGTGTGACTGAAAATTAAAATTTATTATGCAGTAAAATAACCAATCAAATGGAAGTTATAGTCAATTGCAACGTACATAATCTTAATAACCCGAGTTGAACACAATCCCTGCCATCAGTGGTAATAACGACGATACCATTAATTGAACAAAAATAAGTAATTTCGAAATATTCATCGATCATCATACAGGAGGACAAAAGTACAGGAAGTAAGGTTCTTACAGATATATCTATATAATCCCAATTAAAATCACTGCCATTTACAAAGACAAACAAACAGAAAAGAAACATGCAAACAAGAAATGGAATCAAGCGCTCCAGAAAAGCAAGGATCTTTAACCGAATGGCACACTCGAACATTCCAGTAATTACGGTAAAAGCTTGAACCCAGATGCCCAAGCAAAATACTGAAAATTATTAAAAATCCAACAAGGAGAATCGTGCCACTTTGACAATCCCAATCCATAAACAACCATTACAAGGAACACGATGTATATATAATACAACAACCAGATTGGGTAAACGAATCGTGAGGATTACTGGGTATACCTTGCCATCAATGACAAGCCAGCAGTCCTTGCGGTGGTTGTGCTCGGATACCTCGGCCAGAGTGTACACCTTTCCTTCACCGCCCATCCTTTTTCTGTTTTTGCGGTCCGATGGAGAAAGTGCAGAGAAAATGGACTTCTTGGATCGGTCGGACAGAACCCCTTTTGAGTTTCACCTGTGCACTTATGCCAACGGACAAGAAGTGGATTAAATACAAAAACAACAACAGAGAGGGAAAGGGAAACAGAGAGAGGAATAGAGAGAGAGCGCGTGGGTCGGTCACTTGTTGGGGTTGAGATGGCTTTGTCAGCGAGTTCGTCACCAATTCTCTCCGCTAAAGCCCGCAGAAAATACTGCTAGATTAAATAATTATCTATGTTGGTCTTGTTTCCTACGCGGTGATTAATTGAATCAATTTAAAAATTGGGACGTGAAACATCCAGTGTTAGGTTTTGCTACTGTATACTCTACGCCAAGTCTGCCTTTAACAGGCAACTGCCTTTGCTGTTTTTTTTTTTCTTTTTTTTATAAAAATTTTTGTATTATCTTTTTTTTTTTTTCCTGACTTGTTTCCTCGTCAGGATTCTGGAACACCATTATTTTGGCCAACCAGAATTAAAAAAAAAAAAAAGAAAAGAAAAAAAGGGCATGATACCTGACTATAAACAATTATGGAAAACATTTTATTTATTTTTCAAGCTTGCAATGCAATTTCAGTAATATTTGGATGAGAAGGGATATGTCCTACGATATCACAAATTTTTAAAAGTTAACGGAGACCTCTCTTTAGTTTTCATTTTAAGACTAATAACCCAAAAAATGTATTAACCGTAAGATTTTATTTCACCTTGACTCCTGAATGAATTTCTTTACCATTTCGAGACCATACCCTCATTTTCATCTAGAACTCAGCGTCACAAGAAGATTTCTCAGCAGAATTCAAACCAATTGGGAATACCATACACATGGATTATAGTGCTTTTGTCACGGTCGAAGAAGCTGCTAACTGGCCAACCGTAAACCTACCCAAATTTCTCTCCACTGACGTATTGTTTGAATGCATAAATAATGGAAATGAAGATATAGACCGGAAGTAAAACATGGGATGCTTTGGTTTGGTCTGGTCTGGTCATCATATTCAACTACCTCGGCCTTGAAAAGGGCCTATTCCCTGTTCCTCGTGTCATCAACAATAAACCTGAAAAGTAAAGTAAGGGCAAATTTAAAAGTGGGTGAGTTAAGTGTACGGTCTAAGTTCGAATAATCAAATATACATTTTTGTGTCTTATGTAGAAGGCCGCAGCAGGTGAGTGTCGTGTCTATAATTTTAAAGTTAAGTGAAGGCAAATTTAAGAGTGGATGAGTTGGTGTACAGCCTAGGCTCAACTACTTACATATAATTTATATAAGAAAGTGTGGCAAACGAATGGCATGTCAATAATTTTAAGGTTTGTTAGAGAAAATCCCTCGTCATAAAACAAAAACTTAAATTTTGAAAAAAAAAATAAATTTAAAATTTAAAATTAAGAGTTTAAATAATTTCATCCTCAAACTTTGCGACTATTTGTACCTTAAAACAACTTTCCTGATGAATGCCGCTGACGAACAAACAAATCGACAAAATGTTCTGACATAATTCGAGGCCCCCAGCTGCCAAGCCCATCTAGCCCAAGCACGATCCATGTTGGGATTTGTCGGCCAGTTTAATGGTGGACGGATTGGGGTCATAATATGTAAGTGTACTGACCCAATTAATTGGTTGTTACTAACTAATCCGAAGCATCGTGGGCTTCAACTCTGAACTTCGGGCCCAAACATTTGAAGGAAGTAGACTCAATTCTTCACCGTATACGTGGCGTAATATGAGTGGTCAATTCACCGCTTGTAAACAACCGACTGGAAAAAAAAAATAAAAATAAAAATAAAATCCCAAGTCTTCTCAGATAAACCCTAGCCACCGCCGCCTCTCATATAAACTCCCATTTCACCCAAAAGCCGAAACGCTCCAAGGAGGCGAGTGTGCGCGAGAAACAGACCGCCCAAAGAGAGCAAAGATGGTGTCGGGATCGGGGATCTGCGCAAAGGTGGTGGTGGTGGACGCTCGCCACCATATGCTGGGGAGGCTGGCGTCGATAATAGCCAAAGAGCTGCTAAACGGTCAGAAAGTGGTGGTGGTGAGGTGCGAGGATATATGCTTGTCGGGAGGCCTCGTGAGGCAGAAGATGAAGTACCTGAGGTTCCTTCGCAAGCGCATGAACACCAAGCCCTCTCACGGACCCATCCATTTCCGCGCTCCCTCCAAGATCTTCTGGCGCACCGTCCGCGGGTCCGTCCTCTTTCTTTTTTGTTTTTTTCTTTTTTTTTTAATTATCTTCTTTCTTCTATCTATCGCCGATCACATTCCGATCTGTTTACTTCTTCTATCTTTCGTTTGTTTGCCTTTGGTTCCCGGCGTTTATCGGATTTGAATTTCCTTAGAGTTCGGTTTTGGCTGTTTTGGCAGGATGATCCCACACAAGACTAAGCGCGGTGAAGCTGCACTTTCAAGATTGAAGGTTTATGAGGGAGTCCCACCTCCATATGATAAGACTAAGAGAATGGTCATCCCCGATGCTCTTAAGTGGGTGTTTATCCTATGGTTTAGATTTTCTTATGGAAGTTCGGTGTTTATAACCCTTTAGATGCTGTTTTTAGGTATTGATTATTTCCTGTTCGGTTTATAAAAACTAGGGTATTGAGGCTTCAGAAGGGACACAACTACTGCTTATTGGGCAAGCTGTCAAGCGAGGTTGGATGGAACTATTATGACATCATCAGGGTGAGTCCTTGCTATTCTGTATTCAAGTTTCAGGCCAAGTTGATTTGTTAAATCTCCATTTTGGTTTTGTAAATGCTGGTGCTTTCTTGGGTTTGTGATGTCCTCCCCACAATGGTAGACCCCCACCACACATTGAAGTGATGAGAAAATGATCAATGCTCGTTGCTCACATTTGAAAAATAAATCAAATAATAGAGAAATTGCATGGTACTTGAAATTCGAATTATCAGGCAGATGGTAGATACATCTACACTCTCATGATCTAAAGGTCCTTGGGCTCTTATAGGGGCCATTTTTTACTGTGTCATTAATTGAATTCTTAACCATCTTGGTGGTGCCATTATCAATTCTGTTATGTCCTTCAATTTGTTTTTGACCCAGTCTAAGATCATGTATTGAAAGTTAAGTGGCATTAAGTAGTAATGATGCTGGAAACTTGATATACCTTTCCTGTTCCTTTTCTGATGCTCTTTTTTTTTATTATTAATTTTTTTGGTGTGCATCTGTCCTATTTTTTATCTATCATTTGTATGATATGACTAGTAATTTTCTAAGATTTATGTCCTCTTTTCAATCTTGCAAACACTCAACTCTTATGTACTTTGTGGAATTGATGAGAAATGGTGCATCCAAAATGTATGTCTGATTGAATCATTGTCCGCAGGAGTTGGAGAAGAAGAGGAAGGAAAGATCTCAGGTCATATATGAGAGGAAGAAGCAGCTGAAGAAGCTTAGGGTGAAGGCTGAAAAGGCTGCAGAAGAGAAGCTCGGTCCCCAACTAGACATCCTCTCTTCTGTCAAGTATTGAAGTTCGGTGACTAGCTAGCTTTCAATTTTGTTGAGCGTTCTGTCTTAATGGATTTCTTAAAGACTTTTTGTCAAAATGTTGGAATTGCGGTGTCTATTAAAGTTTCAGTGGCTACTTAGTTCGTCGATCTATCGGGATCTTTTAAATCACGTGCTGGACTCGGTTTGTTTGAGTGCATCTTTTGGTCATAACTCTCTCTAAGATTATGAGCTTGATTTTTAATTGATGCCATTTCCCGGTACCTTCACTTTGTCAGTGGAATGAGATGCAACGGGCTGTTACTCGCGGGATCCCACTCAATGTGCTTAATGAAAATGCAAGCAGACGAGTTTTCAGAAAACGTGGCAAATAATGGTTAACTACTTGTCACTTTGTTGTCGTGGATCTGTGCCATGCTTCCCGACTAAATTTCTTGTTTAAGTTGCATGAATACGTTAGAAGGGAAGCAGATTAAGTTTGACACGATTTAACTTTTTTTCTAGTGTTTTTATTTCGACAAATTAAATTTATTTATATTAATTAAAAATTATATATATATATATACAACTTAATCATCGCAGATGAATATCATTATTTTTGTTTGTCTGGTTCTGGAGTTTTGTTCGCTAGATTACAGTGTTTTTGGCAGTGTGCATTCATCGAGGGTGTGGGAGGTTCTGCCGTTTCTAGTCTATCGTGATAAGAGTGACAGAATTTTCTCCTGAAACAGTGGTAACCTCGTTACCATAATAAGAGCACGACAGATTTACAGTAAAATTTACGCTGAAGTAATTTTTACGTCGAGTGCTACATCGCTGTGTCGCGCTATAAAGAATTAAAAACTATGGCTATGTTATGCGCGACGATAATCCGCAAAATATTCTTCTATTTTGGTAAAACTGCAATGCCTCCAATGTTGCTTGGTCGTCGGCATTGCTTTGCTTCTCCAACGTGATCTGTCAGATGAGGTATCGGAGACTGTTCGTGCAGCCACCCCCCTCCTCTCATCTGTCTAGTTGGAAAAGAGATGGAGACAACTGTATATTCTCTTGAGTGAGAGAACAGGGCGTTTTAAGCTTCAAGGATACATCTGGACTGAGGGTGAAGAGGTTAATTACTCAAGTAATTGCCAACACGCAAGGAGCCTAAACCAATTTGCCTTTTGGGACCGTTTACTTTCTTGTACCCTATGCCCTCATTGTCAGTCCATCAGGATAGGAAGCATAGCTTATTACCAACTAGATCAATAATGCCACCACAAATTAAATTCAAGCAGTCACCCCTCGCCCTGATCCTCACTCAAGACTCAATACAATGAACAATGGGGTCGCGCACCAACTGTGCCAGCGTCGTCAGCCTAAACCCCAGGCAAATCGTTACAAAATCAAGAATAATTTCCAAAATTGATTGACGTGGGTTTTCAGTCTAAGCCTCGCGGGAGTGGGCACAAGGATTCAATTTGATTTGTCGAGCTTGTAGGTGGCAGTTAGCCCCTCAGATCCTACTTTGAATGAGGATCAAACGCCGACAATACATGAACAGCCTTTTCGGTCTCTCTCAATATGCGATATTCAGATTTGCCTCCTTGTCTTTTTATTTTGTTTTTCCGACAGTGTTATTGTTTGAAGCGGCACTTGACGAATTTTGCCAATTTTCACTCATGCGCGCATAGGTCTACTGGAAGTATAAATTTTAGGTGGATATGAGATTTAAGGTGGTGAGCTTGTTTATTTTAGTTTCATTGTAATTCGGTAGTTCTTTTATCTCGCTGGAATCATAAATTTCATCCTACCTTTTATGTTCTCCAAGGAGAATGCTTGTGTAAAACTTTGAAAACACATGTAGTAAAAAACAGGAAGTCCTGAAAAGCTTTTCGGTAAAAAGATAAGGATTATACGTGGACAGAGCACCATCTATATATATAATGGAAGAAATATGATTATTACCACTGAATATTGTAATTTAATAATGAGAAGATCAAAAAATTTTGAATTAAAATTTTTGTTAATTTATTAAGTGGAACAATATTTATTATTAAAAAAAAGTTTATGATTAGAAAATCCAACTAAAAAAAATCTAAAAAATGAGTTTTACTAAATAAAAAATATTTTTTCCTTATTTTTAAAATTTTAATTTTTTATCAAAAATAATAGATATAAAATTGGATTAATAAAATATACAACTCAAACAAGAAAAAAAATATACCGTTAATATATTTCGTTTTCAAAAAAATTACTTGTTTGTTATTCATTTTGATGCTATGATATATTAATTTTGAGAAAAAAACTAAAATTTTATTAAAAAATATTTTTTCATTTAAGGAGAATCTTCCGGCCATCCAACTAGGCTCTAATTATTATCCCTGCTTTCCCTCATTATTCTCGCCCAGGAAAGATAATTGGCCATTTTTAATCGCCCGAACTTATCATTACGTAGACCCCACAAACCAGCTCTGGCCATTAATGGCTTTGTGCAAGCTTTTGCTCGGTATATGAGATGATCAGCAAAAGCAGAGAACGAGAAACGGTGCGTTTTTACCAATCTCTCGTCGGCTACTTATGAATTCTACTTTCTCAAAGACGTGGAAGTTTCCCGGTCTAGTTTTGTTTTTGGAGCTTTCTGTAAGAGATGGACAAGGCACAGACATAGTTGTTTGTTTTTTCCTTTCCTTTTTTTCGGTAGAGATTTCGAGCTTTCTTGCTAGATCCCAGGGCGCTCGCTCAATTTTAGCTTTCAAATTGATTCAAGCTTTAAGTTTTCCGCCTTAAATTCCGGGTTCTTCTATCCTTTCAATATTCTTTGGGGACTAAAGCTTTTTTTCTTACTCGTTGACTCATGGATCGGACTTGTCAATCCTTGACTGTGGTTGCATGGATCATGATCCTCTAAAGGCACTTATCTTTTCCTGCAGATACCCTTCTTGTGCTTTTTTTTTTTTTATAATTTTTTTTGGTGCTGTTTTGGTTGGAATTCGCGGGGGACATAGCATTTCTCATGATGGGTTATTGTTATTTGTTTAGCGATCTGTGCCCAAATCTGTTCAAGCTTTGTCTTCTCTTCGTGGTCGTTGACTTTTCAGTCCTTAAAGTGCGTTTATTTTCAGCTGGTTCTCAATTTTTCAATGGACAACCAGGGATTGTGAACTCTTAAAGGGAGGATGGCTTTGGAGTCTGTTCATTCCTGGACTTTAGCGGGTCTTATAGTGGCCTTTTGCGAGCTTTTCGTTGCCTATTTTATGCTCTGTGGGTCGGCTTATGCGTTTGTTGTGATTAAATTCTTCGGTGTTTTGGGACTTTACTTGCCGTGTCCCTGTAGTGGGATTTTTGGGTATCAAAGTAGTAATTTATGCTTTTACAAGCTGCTGTTCGACTGGCCAACAAGAAAGGTCATTTACGTTCAGGAGTTGGTGAGGAGTAGGTTCCCTTTTGACTTGATCTGGTTTAGGGGTCAGTCCTGCAGTTTGGATGTGAAGGAATTTAGAGATGAAAAATGTGAAACCGGGGCTATGGAATTGGAGGTAGAAGCATGTACCAGTTCGTTGTCAGGTCCAAGGTTTCAAAGTCTTGCTGGTAGAGAGAATGGGTACTATGCTAAGGGGAAGCGAATTATGAACCAGAAGCAAAATTCTGGCATCCGGCGTCAACGCAAGAGAGCTTGTTTTGGACCTGGAAAATTGTTACCTGGTAGCACACACTTGGTTGATGCAGGTGTCCTCCATGCTCCTACTGATATCAGTGAATGCTTGGATGCTGTAAGTGGAGTAGAAGACTGTCTCCTGGGTGAGTGAAATCTGTACCCAAACATAAGTGCTTCCACTCCTTTAAGATATTGTTATTATTTTAAACTTCAGGTCAGGTTATGGTTACCTTTTGTAACACTCTTTAGTCATGTAATTATAAATTAGTGTTGATTATTTATGATCTATGGGTTTGATCTACATTACCCAATGAAAATGAAGCCAATAATGGAACAGAATCTTTTTTCTGAAGGGTAACAGGAATATAGTAGCGGTCAACTTATTGTAAACGATTCCTTTTGAATTATGAATGCATTATACAAAATACAGACTGACCCCTCTGCTTATTCCATTCAGAAGATGGAACTGCTTCAGGCGGCATTAATATTGATGAAATAATCCAACATGGAATTGAAATGATTAAATCATATGAGAAGGAAGAAGGTGTTGATAGAGATTCGTCATCTGTTGAAAAATCTGTATCTAATGCTGAAGGCAGGCTGGGAAATGATGGTAATGAGGTAAATGCAATCAGAATGTTGGAACAAGAGCTTGAAAAAGAGAAGGCTGCCCGTATTGCTCTTTATCAAGAGTTGGAGAAAGAGAGGGCTGCTGCTGCGACTGCTGCAGATGAAGCCATGGCCATGATTTGTCGATTGCAAGAGGACAAGGCCTCAATAGAAATGGAAGTGAGGCAGTACCAGAGGATGACAGACGAAAAGTTTGCTTATGATGAAGAAGAGATGAACATTCTCAAGGAGATCCTTGTTATGAAGGAAAAGGACAATCATTCTTTGGAGAAGGAAGTTGAAGGTTATCGTCAAATGATTCTTTTGGGAAATAAGCATCTGGCAGATGAATTGAGTTACAGGATAACCAGTGGTGGACAAAGGCTCTCAGATTCAAATGATTCGAATGAGAATCTACTATTGTCGTCAACTGGGGATGAGAGGAGTAAATTTTTTAGCCATGAGCATGTGGCAACAAATTCAAGTTGGTCAACAAATTATGAGCCAAGTAGTAACACACTCGACTTTGGGAGATACATGATTTCAGAGCAATTAGCCTCTGGTTTTTCCACTTCAGAGAGGTTGGTGGAAAAAAAAGCTGAGTTAGCTAGGGAAGAAAAAGAACAAGGGAGTAATTGTATCATGTCCCAAGAAATGAAGATATCTCAGACTTTTGATGGCATCAGAGAAGAGCTGGAGAATGATGGGGAACATTGGAATCAAGTTTCCAGAGATATGCAAGGTTCCATGCTTGACACAGAATCAACTGTTTATGATATTCATGTAGTCGATGACAAGACTACGGCCTGGAACGTGGATGGTATTAAAGAAAGCATACCATCAGACAGTTCTGCTTCAGATTCTGGTGGTTGGAGCCACAAGGTATTAAATGATTGTCCAAGTACAAGCATGCTAGAGCTTGAGGCTAATGTCCATAGAACCAGTATAGACGGGAGTAGCCTGTCACACATGTTGGGTGATTCGCGGGTCAAAACGTTGGGCATTGACTTTCAGGAGAATTCCTCTGAAGTTGAAAGCGAAAGGTTAAAAATTTCTCAAGAAGTTGAATGGCTCAGAGAAAGGCTGCGAATAGTGCAGGAAGAAAGAGAAAATTTTACTCTCTCGGCGGAGAACCGGGAAAGGGTCAGTGCTCGGTTGAAACTTGTCGAGGACACAGTGAACCACCTTCGAGAGATTCTGCTACTGAGATAGCCTGTGCGGCGAGGGACTCCACTCGCATCACCTTCCACGGTACTTGGAGCTTTTCTTTATTACTTACTATATAGTATGTACATAAAGATCTCTTTATGCTGCTGTGGCTCTTTCCCTTACACAAATAATCAACACAAATTATATAATATTATAATAAAAATAAATTAATAAAAAAATTAGAATTAAAGCATCTAAAGATAATTTTCTCTATAAATAAATTCTCACGTTACTGAGGATTATGCAGTGATTTTTTTTTAAAGGCAATAAATTTTACTGTTATTATGTATTTTACATAATAAAATAATATAAATAATTTAATTTTTTAATTAATAAATATTAAGTTATGAATATTAAGAATAATATTTTTAAAAACAACAGAAATAGATTAATTGTAATGATAATAAATTATTAATATTATTATGTTTCATAATATATATATATACTAAAATTTTGAAAATATATAAAATTTTCACTTTTTACTTGGCCAGATATTTGTATTGACTTAACAGTACATAAGATCATAACCAAATAGCCTCCATTTTCAGGTGAACTTGAGAAAAAGGCGCTGCCGAAGCGTGCCTTGGGAAGCCTTTAATTAACATAACTGAGAAGGTCTGCACTTATGCTCATTCTCCCGTATCCAGTTGGTGGGCGTCAAGAAATCTGTACATAAATCTGTCGGCTTCTTCGAGCAGCCGTCTAAACTATCTGTTCATAAGTGTGATGTACTTGGATGTGAAGGGGGGTTAATCGGACACACGAAAAATTGTTGAGGTGGCATTTAGGTATTTGACCTATCTCGAAAAGTAAAACCACGAAGCTTCACGTTTCCTAACATAGGTTTGACGCGAAATCTCGCGCCTGTATCGGAAAAGTCAAACCGCATCGGAGTAAACCCCCCCCCGGGGAACAATCCGTCATCGAGCATGCGCGCATTTAAGTGATAATTAAGGAATTTATAATCAACGTCAATATTATCATAATCAAAATATATTATTTAGGTGACCCCAAAAAAAAATTAAAAAAAATAAAATTCCATTCTTTATCTGCCTGCACACTGTAGCTAAACTTTCCCTATATATCTTATAGCATATTGACTATTAAAAAATGATGATGTGGACGATGTTAGGCTTCTAATTCATGGACGCTAAATTGACGCGTTTCAATTTTTCTTTTATCGGAAATTTGGATGAATTTGTTCGAGTTATACGCATTATTTTTGTGTTAAAAAAAATAAAAAAATCTGTACACAGACATTCTCCAAATCATAATGCTGAAGGACACACAAGTGAATTGAACTTCAGTAAAAAGAAAGTTCTCGATATATTTTATTTTATTATATTTAATGCCAATTCAATACATCGTGGGGCGAAAGCTGTCGGTGATTTTCTGCTTCCATTTGTATTTTATGTGGGTGTTTATTTGTCTTTGAACACGATTTTGGGTTTCTGCTTGTCAATTCATCTAGACGCAGTTGCTAATCTACTTCAGACAGAATAGACCCAAGAAACAATAGTAAAATAATGCTAAACATAAATTATATATTTATTTATTTATTTATTTTTATTTTATTATTATTATTATTTTTTTTTGGTTGACACGATCGGGATTGTGGATTTATGGTCAGGGCAGCCAACGTTGAACATTTCCCTTCTCAACGTATTGTCTTAATTACAACAATTTATACATGGTTTCGGCGAGTACTTGGCTTCCATGCTCTTTTTCTCCTTGTCATCCGATAAGATCATGGATTGTGAAGCCATCAAACTAATAATTATAATTATGAATTTACGAAACGAGCATACCAATTATAAAACGTAAAGAAAAACAGAAAAATTTAGGGAAGCCCTGGCCATGGCGTAGCGTAGCGGGAACACAGACCACACTACCAAAAAACAGCCGTCCTTGTTCATCTTTTCCGTTAACAAACGGCGGCTGCGCAGACCCTAACACCCCTATCCGAACCTCCGTCATTGTGCCTGAAACCAGCCGCAGCTGCCTGGCGCGCCTCATCGTAATTTTCTATTTCACTTCGCATAGGGAGAGAAAGCGAGCAAGGAAGGAAGGAAGGAAGGAAGGAAGGAAGAGAGAGAGAACAAGCATAAAGCACACCAGCGGCACCCAAAAAATTAATAAATAAATAAAGCTCCGTAATCTGAAAGCAATTTTATTATATATATATATATATATAGAGAGAGAGAGAGAGAGAGAGAGAGTGTGTGCGTGGCCGTCTCATCGTATAAAGCCCGATTTATGTGCGAGAATCCAAACGCGGCCTCGCTGAAGATCATGAATCGTGTGAATGCGGTTTGTTTCCCGGAAGGTATAGATTCCGTTTTGTTGTTCATTCAATTCCGCGAGAGAGGGAGCTTTCGTTTGTTTGTTTGCTTGTTTGTTTGTTTGTTTCTTTCTTTCTTTCTTTCTTTGTATCTAAAGCCGTCGCAATGTTGAATCTTGTTTCTCTTTCTTTCTGGTTGGTTGCTTCAACCTTGGTGGTTCGTTTTTCGTTCCTCCGACGTGCCGATTCGTCGTTTCGCCGAATTTTTTCGTGAAATGCGTCGGTGTATCGACAACGAGCTTTGGTACCGAATCTTTGAGATTCACGTGGCCTGCTAGCTGGCTATGTTCCACAATTCGATTTTCTCAAAGGTTTTGTTTGGCTTTTTCTTGATCCAGATCTAGCCTGAATTTTCATCCACATCTGCATTGCGCAAAATGCCAGGTAACATTCAGATTTCCGAGTTCAGCTAAAACAGAAGAGGATTTGATTTTACTATTAGCCTCTATCTTGTTTGTAACGTGGTTTGGTTAATTTGAATCACAGAGGAGGTCCTTTTGATTCAAGAGAATGGGAAGGGGAAAGGACTGGATCCAGAGGCCTTGGAGAATGAGAGAAGGAGAAGGAGAGTCAGATCTCTGAGGAAAAAGGCAATGAGTGCATCCACCAGGCTCACGCATAGCCTTAGGAAGCGTGGAAGCAGGCGAGTTGTGGATTGCCGGTACGCAGCGATCTCCGTGAATGATGTTCGGGATGCTGAGGAGGAGCGGGCCGTCAATGCTTTATGCAGGGCTTTAATTGCAAAGGACCTGCTCCCGGCCTGTCACGATGATTATCATACTCTTTTGAGGTTAAACAAATCTTCTTCTCCTCATGAGGCAATATGTTTTATTTGATTTTTTAATTGAAATATCACCGTGAAATAGATACCTTAGGTTTTTTTTTTTTAATTTTTAAATCTAGCAGTATTTCAGTTCAAAGTACACTTTTTTAGTGACAATTCGGAAGTGCAAGGCTATTTTGCACGAGAAATTTTGATCTGATTGTGTAGTAGAAGTTGAAGGTGTTAATCTGAGGTGACATAGGAAGCCACAATCTTCGAGGTAGAATTGTGACAGCGTTTGGGGAAGGAAGAAGGAAACCTCAGTTATGCTGGTGTTTGCTAGAGTATTGGTAGAATTTGTGATTTATCATATATAATAATAAAATGTGCATTTATTAAAAAATTATCAAATAATTTCTCCCTTGAAATGATTAGCAGTCTCAAAATTGTGGAGTATTCTTGTGTACATTGTTTCTTAGGAATTCACCAGATTGAAAAACTGGGTTTCACTGTTGCAGATTCTTAAAGGCAAGGAAATTTGACCTGGACAAAACTGTCCTCATGTGGTCAGATATGCTTAACTGGAGGAAAGAGTACAGAGTAGATACTATTTTACAGGTAACTTTTACAATGATATCATGGCTTGACAAGTAGAATTGATCATAGCTCCGATTACACAATAAATGGATGAACTATCACATGGAGATGAAATCTTAAATGAGATGAGGAAGAAACTAAGGCAAATGAAGCCTAACACCCTTGGTTTGATTTGAGTTTTGTGGTAGCTACTGCTGAAACCTTTCGACTATCACAAAACTTGCTTATTATTTTTACTTTAATTATGCAATGCTCTAACCAATAGTGTAACATGACATTGACATGTTCAGGATTTTGTATATGAAGAATATGAAGAAGTCCAATGCCATTATCCTCATGGTTATCATGGTGTAGACAAAGGTGGTCGACCTGTTTATATTGAGAGACTCGGCAAAATTGAACCTAGCAAGTTAATGAATGCCACAACAGTGGACCGGTTTCTAAAGTATCATATTCAGGGTTTTGAGAAGACTTTTGCTGAGAAGTTCCCTGCTTGCTCTATTGCAGCCAAGAGGCACATAGATTCAACTACAACAATACTGGATGTGCATGGCCTGGTAATTTCAGAATCTGAAGATTTTTTTTTTTTTTGTTTTTTTTTTGTTTGTCTTGTTGTATCTTGATATCTTATTGGTTATGCAGAATTTTGTGAGCTTTGGCAGGGTTGCACATGATCTCGTTATGCACATGCAAAAAATTGATGGTGACAACTATCCTGAGGTGGCTTAATTATTATAGGGAGCTGAACCAAAAAAAAAAAAAAAATTCACTTCCATTGCTAGTTAATCCACTTGCTGAAAATTTGTAACACCATCATTTTTTTTCTTTTTTGGCAGACATTGCATCAGATGTTCATTGTTAATGCTGGCAGTGGTTTCAAATTTCTTTGGAATACAGCAAAAAGCTTCCTTGATCCGAAAACTACTTCCAAAATACATGTTAAAGAACTTTGACTATTGTCCCTTGTTTTGGTTTTGGTATTCTTTTAACAACTTATCGAAACTGTTTTAATCTGTCTCCACAGGTTTTGGGCAACAAATTCCAAAATAAATTGTTGGAGGTTATAGACTCAAGGTTGGATGTCTCTTTCTCTGCTAGTTTTATATTGTGCATCTATTATGGATGGAATGCTTTGTACTCCTGCTGAAAAACTTATTTGGATATTTTCTTGTAACCAGCCAATTGCCAGAATTTCTTGGTGGGATGTGCTCCTGCCCAAATGAAGGTGGTTGCCTCAGATCTGACAAGGGACCGTGGAATGACCCAGAAATAAAGAAAGTATGATTCTAGTTAGTATCAAGCAAAGTTTGATCCATCTCAGTCAGCAGACCCATCATTTGTAGAACTGTTACTTTCAGAATCATCAGATTTAAACTCTCACAATGATTTGTTATGTGTTTGTAATATCCGAGAACTAAAGGTTTTGGATCTTCAACTTGCAGCTGGTATATGCTGGAGAAACAATGTATTTGAAGAAAATGAAAAGCTTTTCTGACGATGACGACCTAGAAATCAAATTATTTGCCTCTAAGGTTAGTTTCTAAATGATTAGTCACTTTATTTTCTTTTTCCTATGAACTAGTAGGTGTTTTATAGCTGCCTTCTGCAGGTTTCAAGAAGTGAAATATCTGCTGCAGACTCAGGATCATGTGCAAGGTTAAACAATTCAAGCTTCATTCAACAAATGCAAATGACTGAGGAAGTAAGTTTTCCATTTCAGTTTTCTGGTGTTTATTCAGTTCTTCTTCAACTTTATAAGTTACATGGGATCAATTATCAATACATTGTTTTATCAGTCTCAACTATCTTTTGAGCTCTAAGTTAGATAGTTTACTGGCAAGCTTGTTCTAATTACTCAGGACATGATATTATTAAATTTCCAAGTTGGCTGTGACAATAGTACAAGGATTAATAAAATAGAAAAGAAATGAAAAAGAATGCTGTAGCCACTCGAGGACAATTTGACTTGCACATGTCTTGTATATACATTTCCCTTGATTGGGATGTGGCCTGTGATCATGTTCCCCTGGTATTCGTGCTTTCTGTAACTTAATCTTCACACTAAAGTGTGATTTCTCTCAGTAGTGAAAATACTATTGTCATGGAATGGGAGCACAACAGGTCTTTTGTAAATCCTGTTTTGCAAAAAAATTGCATCTGAAGTCAATTTTGTTTTAAGGAAATCGAAACTATTTGGTTTTTGTGTGCTGAGATTTGTGATAAGTGGATGCTTGTATTAAAGGTAGAAATTAAAGTTTCATGGAGCATCAAGTTCGGTCAGTAAGGCTTATGCCTTGAAGGATGATGGTGTTGATTTATCAGTTCTCAGAATTTGAGCAATAATATTGATTGTGTAACTTTTCCTTCAACATTCTGCCAGGCAAGCACATATAATCCTGCTTCTCCATGCCGCCTGCTTGAACCCAATGATGCAAGGGCTGAAGATGCTACTGCAACAAGTATGAGATTGCACAATTTCCCTTCTAATTTAACTTGATTTTCTAAGTCTTGTTGGTCTGCATGAAAAAGTTTTCTAGTTACATGATAAAATTATTTTCTAGCTCCTATTGAAAATTTTAAGCATCCTGATGCTCAATGTTGCTGCTATTGCAGCCCTGATCTGTCACTTGATGTATTGCTAACTAGTTAAAATAGTGTCTGGTCATACTTACCGAGACATGTTGTGCTATGCTTGGCTCAAATTATGCCAGGCTGATCCTGAAAGCCCATCCAAATTTCCAGGGTAGGTTAGTTTATCCTTAGGAGAAAAGCAAGATGAAATTTTCAAATCTATTACCATCTGAGGTTTGCTCATTGGAGAATTAGATATAGTAGGTATATGCATTTGATTATGCCAGCAAGAATTCAGAGTTGCACAATTTGGTAAATTTTACAGGTGACAACATTGCCCAGGAAATGCAGCCAAAGACGTTTTGTCCCCTTGTGATGAGTTTTGTGGTTCGCTTTTTTCTCAAATTGTTAGCATGGATATATCTTCTCCTCCCAAGAATAGGAAGAATTTTCACAGTTCGACATCCAGGCAGGCAATTAGTACACCAGTCCTGTCCCCCTTTATTAGATTCAAGTTCTCAAGACCAACACACATCTCATGAGATTAAAGAGGAACGGCTCCATCCATGCTGGCAGAGGCTACAGGATTTAGAAAAAATGTTAAATGAGCTAGCTAGTAAGCCTACCAACATTCCTCCGGAGAAAGAGGACATGCTTCTTGACTCTTTAAGCCGCATTAAATCTATAGAAAATGATCTACAGAAGACAAAGAAAGTAAGATATCTTTCTCCTGTCAAAATTAACATTTATTCTAGAGAGAGAAGTATGTAAAGGTACAAAACTTTTTACCCATTCTTCTTGTTGCTCTTGAATACTTCCGTATTTTAGGCACTACTTGCAACTGCATCAAAACAAGTGCAGCTTGCTGAGACGTTGGAAAATCTAAAGGAGGACGACTTAGCAGTAAGTTCTTGAATTCATGCGAGAAAAAGTTTGTCATGACACTACCATCTGAAAAACACATTGCCATAGTCTCTTAGTTGGCATTCTTTAGCCATCTCTTCTATGCATCATTCCAACCTTTTCAATGACTCTACTACCTTATATGAAATTTTCTGATGGCACATAATACATAAAGTATTGAATGGTCATTTATGATGTCAAGCAGCGTGAAGCCTAACTATACAAAGGTCTGCCAATTGCAGGGAGCTAGCTCTTGTTGGCCAAGAACATGTAGGGGTATTCCCCCAGAATGATGAGTGCATTAATTTGAAAAAACAGGTTTGCTGATGTAGTTGTTATACAAGATTGAGTCTCGAATGCCGACACCATGCCGATCAGCTTAGTAGATCCATAGAGGCAATCATCCTAGGTATCTGTTTTGGTTGATGGGAGATGTATTCTGCATTCAGTCTGCTTATCACTTTGTATGGGTCATTTTCTTACTATGATTTTTCCTTCAGGTTTTGAATCCCTCGAGGAAAAAAACGTTGCTTCATCTTTTCTCATAGGCATTGCTGGGGGTATCACATTGTGGACACATTATATTCTTTCATTCTGTACATAACATTTTACCTGTTTTTCAGTTTATATTAAACTGATTAACCACACCCATTTACAGTACTAAAAAGCTGATTTATTATGGAAAACTGAGGCTGTAATACAAATTCTTTTGAGGCATCCTTAATGCAAAAATTTAGCATTTCAACTTAGATTTATGCACTGGCTGTTGAAATACACGGGCTTTAGTCCATTTGACGGATGGATCTGGTGATTTACAGTTGCATTGATAAAGTGGTGAAATCTTGTACTTTCTCAACCAGTTAAATGCATTGCTCTCAATTAGGATGAAGCAGGAGTTAGCCAGGAAGCAAAACCTCCATTTTGTGTTACAACATCCGGCGTTGAAGATGGCAATTCAGTTTGAAGCCCCATTTTCTGCAGTTTATTTCTTCTTTTTTTTTTTTTTAATTTTTAATTTTTGTGTTTTATTTTAGCAATAGCCTCTATTGTAAACAAGATTGGAATGTCAGTCGGAGTTAGGTTTCCCACCATTTGAACAAAGGTTAACGGAAAATAAAATTGGCCATGCAGTTTTACTGGCTCAAATTTATCAGCTCGGTTGATGCACAGTTTCTCACCTGCTACACGGTGGGAACATCTAAGTGTAGCCAGAAGATTCGGGACTCCAAGCACCTAAGGTTCACCCCACGGATTGTACATTTATTCGAGTGAGTCTACATTTATAGGTCACTTGAAAGGTCGCTTTGTATTATTGATTTATCATTGGTTTGGAAGATCTTTCTTGATGCCTACTGGGGTTCTAAGTAAAACCGGGAATTTCCACCGCTAAAATTTCTGCATGTACGGGCTCTAACCATATATGGGAATGAAGAATGGTGATTTTTGTTGGATATTATTCATTTATATCTTTGTGAGTTTGAATTTAATACGATCTTTTTTTACAGGCCTATGGGACACCACCCTACTTTCTTAATTTACAAAAAAAATAAAAATAAAAATGAAGATGGGAATAAAAAGTTTTTGAATCTTCGAAGTGATTTCCACAGTGTGAGACGTGGAGAACGATCACCTATCGGTCAATGAAAAACCAAAAGTAAAAGGACCAAACTTTGGGTTCGTTTGAGTTGGGCTCAGGATTGAACCTGCGTTGATTGGTTCAAGAGCCCACTTTTTAACGGCCCAAAAGGAAAAGTTCGTGCGGTTGACACAGAAAACGGGTTCGGACCTATTACTGGCGCCCGGCTTTAGTAATTTCTACTTATTACCAGTTTACCAACAATCGCCACCACAGCTACCGCCACCCCCACCACCACCACCACCATTGGCTCCCCTACCCTTTCAGTGCCTAATCCAAAAAGTCTTAAACCCCTCACCAAAACATAACCCTAGCTTCCCAAAATGTCCACATCGTCGCCATCTTCCTCGCCGCCGCCACCTTCGCTACCACACTCGCCGCCGTCTAACCACGAGACTCAAACCACCAAGAAATCTCAACCCTTCCCCTGGACCCACAAAGAAACTGTGCACCTAATCCGCGCCTACCAGGAAAAATGGTACTCTTTAAAGCGCGGACAGCTCAAGGCCAGCCAGTGGGAGGAGGTCGCCGGCACTGTCGCCAGCCGCTGCGGCTACGGCTACAGCCACCCGGCAAAATCCGCCATCCAGTGCCGCCACAAGATGGAGAAACTCCGCCGCCGGTACCGCGACGAGAAACGCCTTTTCTCTCCCGGCGGCGCCAGTCCCTGGCCGTACTTTGACCTGATGGACTCCTTGGAATGCGGGCCCCTTGCCATCCCGGCTATACCTCTGGTCCCGATGCCATCTGTTTACAAGAATAATAACAAAAATCATGTGTCCGGTGGAGCCGGTAATTATGGCGGCGGTAGCGACGGCGACGGCGACGAGGAGGTGGAGGAGGAAGAAGAAGATTGTAGGTATAGAAATAGAAGCAAGTCTCGGAGTATTAACTATATACTTAGGAAACCTAGCATGGTTAATAGGTTTGCGGGAAGTGAGCGGGAGGCGGTGAAGAAGAGAAAGAAGAGAGAGGAAATGCTGGTGGTCGCGGCGGAACATGAGGAGGAGGGGAAAGAGAGAGGGAAAGAGATGGAATTGCGATTGGCGGCGGAAATAAGGGGTTTTGCAGAGAGGATGGAGGGGATGGAGAGGAAGAAGATGGACATGGTGAGGCAGACGGAGAGGCGTAGAATGGAGATGGAGGAGAAACGGACGGAGATGATTTTAGATTCTCAGAGGAAGATTGTTGACATGATCGTGTCCGCCGGGGCTTTAGGTGGTTCGCAGCTTTAGGAGTTCGACTTGAAGATGGTAATGGAGGAACATCTTTGCAGGTCTCAATACTCAAAATGTTCCTTCTTTCATCCATGTTTCTTGTTTGTGTCTTGCTCCTTGCCACTCATTAACTCTAGGAGATAGGAGTAGGCTGAGAATGTAACATTCTGTATAGTCAAAGCTTGGTTCATTGAAGAAGGCTGCAAAGGAATGGAATGCTTGTTTAGCTCTTTCATGGATCTGTGCTTACAAGCCACGCAGACCAGGCGAACAATTGTGCTGAATTGGTATGATTAGGTTCCCATCACCAAAGTTCTGAATTGTAATCCCTACTTTGCAGTTTGTGTGCATCTGAGTGACCCTAATATAGGTGAGTATTATTCATGCATTGCTCGAACTCCATTAGATCTCATTGTGTATGCCGTCACTTGTTTATTGGAACTAAGGTGATTATATCTCAGCAGCCAAGCTTATGTCAAAATTATATCCGGAGTTCTGATTACATACCTTGGAGGAGCAAAGGTACTTTGATGCTCCTCGACGCCAGTTTCTATTGCAGGGTGTTCTTACAGGAGCGGGATTCATCAAAACATACTCTACTTCTTTGCTGGACCGCTCACATTCACCATCTTCTTGTTTGCTTCTTTTTTAAGAAGAATAAGAAATCATTTATACAATATTTTGAAAGCATAATCATCCAATCAAATATGATTTTCTTCAGCTATATTTTGAACACCTCTGGTGGTTACAATGTGGCAAAATATTTGTTCAAGTGCATGCGCCTGTTTCAGATATGGCTCTGTTTCTGCACGGATCCTGCATTGTCTAATTAAAATGGCAGTAAGGGAAACTGGGGGAGAGCTGCGTTGGTTTCAGTTTCAGCAATGGGCTCTCAAGTCATTTTTCCTGCCATCTTTTTTACCGTAATCGAGAGAAGGAATTTAGAATTGAAGGCCAAGGATAGTGTATACACACAAGTGCATTTTGAAATCTGGGTATTGCGGAAGAGAAATATCTGTTTCCAACCAGATACTGAGAAGCTTGATTCCGGAAACGTGCAGACATAAAAAAGTATTGAACCGCCAGCACCAAGCAAGACACATCCCTGTATAACCACCCCGTAAACAAAGGTAAACAAAGTAACAAAGTACGAACGGTAATGATTCTCCTTTTCTTTTGACCCGTTAAACCCAGGAGCGGGAAATATGGTCTACATTCAGAGTGATCCATTGAAACCACAGCAAATGTTGAAAGGAAGATTATGAAACTGCATAAATCGAGGTTCTGAATGCGGATGGCAAGAGTTTTTGTATTTTTGGTTTTGTAACGGGCTATTGAGGGATGTTGCATATACTAGAAATTTTAAATATCATTAGAGAAACCATAATATATGATCACTTGCGTATGCTGGCACCAGATAGCATATATTCACAAAATTTACCGAGGCTTTTGCCCCTAAAAATGATGTCTACCGACTTAACCTGATCGTAATCTTACATGCACCAACCTGCTGGGTTACAAAAAAACAAAAAGCCCCACCGCACAAGCAGGGACTTTAGGCAGAAAGTTTTTTGGGGGGGGGGGGAGTAGAGTAAATTGGGAGATGTGACTCTGTACATACCTCTATATCTGTCACTATCTTCCCAAAAAATTCTAGGCGACTAACACTATACATGATCTTTCCCAATCCCCTTCAAGTAAATAGGAAATAGAGGCCCATAACTTCTCATTGCTAAGCTTTTAATGCGACTCGCAATTACGACCTCTAATCTGGTTGCAATGCCCTCTGGAGTAACCAGTTTCATCTGCACAACATCCATGCCACCCTTAGACTGTTACTTGAATTAACTAATTACAAGAACTGAAGCAAAAATTAGCAAACAAATGCACATAAAGAGATGAATATAGTTAAGAGCATAATAAAAAGGAAGTCAGTATGTCTAGAAAATCTCAGTTGGCAAGTAGAGAATTGCATTTATTGGTTCTAGCATTTAATTCTAGCAATCTTTTTGAAGATAAAAACATAACTATTGATTTGAAGAATGATTCTCTGATGATGAAAGGCATGTTCCAGCTTCAGCAAGGAAAACTAGACATTTCAGGGTTATTAGCATGCACAATCATGAGATCATTGGTAAACAGTTAATATTTATCACATATCAGGAATAGGGGCAAAATGAAATGAATGTGATTCAAAAAGAGAAGGGTGAAAAAAAAGCCAGATCTACCTGTACATTGCTGCTATAAAGGCAAGCAAACCAAATTATAGCAGCACCGACTGCTCCCAGGACTGTGTAATCCACAAATTGTTCATTCTGGCTTTCAATTGGAAGGGCTCATGTACAAACTACCTTGTACAGTTTGAAAGTGTTGTGTTTGCTGCTGGGACTGCTGTGGCGATTGTTGTTCTTGCTGTAATTGATGCTCCTGTGGCTGGAATAGTTGCTGAGATGGATGGGGTGGTGATGTTGATTGCTGTAATGGCTGCTGCTGCCACTGTACTGTGGCATCATGACCATGTTGCACAAAGCTTCCTGATAATTGTCTCTGGTCTAAACCTTGGGTGGCAGATACCACTGGCTCACTCCCAGCTGAAGTTATGGCGGGTGGACTCCTAAGAGAACTTGCTTGAGAGGCAGAATTAGGCCTGCCAGGATCATGCAATGGCTCTGATGGTTTCCATTGAAGTGCAGTTGCTGAAGAAACAACGGGCACAACATTAGCAGAATCATTACAGGCCTGAGGTAATCCGGATGCTGTATTTATGCCCATCTGAGAGATATTGTTCACAGGCTGCTGCTCCGTATGAGCCTGATCAGTTTGAGTCTTCATTGGCAGATCCGAGTTCACTTGGCGATTTTGTTGAACCACTCTCTGACAATTTGGTTGAGCTTGACTAACCTGGTTCTGATGTGTATTTGTCTGTGAATGTGGCTGCAGGTGCTGGTGATTGGCACCCATTATTGCTGGGGGAGCACCTTGACGAGTAGCTGCTAGTGTATTAACTGAGGTCACCAGTGGAACCTGACCTTGAATGCTATCAGAATGAGAAGGCATCTGCTGAAGTTGCCTTGATGATTGAGGTGTTGAGCCAGGAAATAGCTTTTGCTGTGGCTGAGAATGGCTTGAGGATTGAGGTGGAACCAAAGAATTGGATGGTTGAATTGGACTTAGGCCAGTCCCAGGGTATAAGCCTTGTCCTTGGATCAAGTGCATGATTTGCTCTCCTTTCTCTGCACCTTGGTTACCTGGAGGCACAGAAAGGCCATTCAGATGAGATTGATCAACCAGAAGGTTCTGATGCACCATCATGTTCCCTCTTCCCATTCCTTTTATAAGTTTAGCCTGCTGTGGAGATTGTGAGTGCTGCCTTTGTTGGGGATGTTGCCGACTAGATTGTTGAAACTGGTGCTGCTGCTGCTGCTGCTGCCGCTGTCGTTGCTTTCCAACCTGATTTGTCAATCCACTGCCACCAGTTTGAGAGTTCCGGCTTACCCCATGGTGTGGCAAGTTATGTTTCTGCTGCTGCTGCACTGACATGGGAGTCATTGGGGATGGTGGTGTTAAAGGGGGTAATGATACTGTCTGCTGCAATGAAGCTTGTTGCTGAACCTGAGGGCTATTTTGCAGAGATGATGATACAGGTATTTGGGGCTGTGGTTGGACATGCATCATCAAACCACTAGATGAAGCAAATTGCTGCTGTTGCTGCTGCTTCAATAGCCGCTGCTGCTGCATTTGCCTTTCATTAGCTAAGCGGATTGCATATGCTTGCTGCTGTGATCCAGTAGTATGATTGGGGCCCTGAAGATGAGTATGATGAGGAGTGCTCAGTACACGCGACTGCTGTGGGGATATTTGACGCTGCTGTGGATGGCCTTGATATGTCTGTGCAGATGGAGTTGTCTGATTAGGAAATGCTGAACTCAACCCATTCAAAGCAGGGATCCCCTGGCTGGTTCCTCGTGTAACCTGCATTTGAAGCTCTGGCACCATCATTTGCCTTTGATGCTCAGGATTATGGCCAGGCTATGACAAAAATAAACATGGTTGTCATACAGCGCATTATGCAATTAGATGCATGTGACTGCAAAAGGGTGTACATGGAGATCATGAAAATGGAAATATCACAGCAAATATGTAAATCAAATTTTTTTATCTTGGCTAGACATCAACCTTCTACACTCAAACAAATATCTTAAAACATGAAGAACTAGGAAGGTAGGATCAGCCATAATTACAACCAATCATCATAAAACTGTAAAGCATCATTACTTTCTGGACCTGCAAATTTTGTGAAGCTTAGTCTGTTTAAATCAGGACCAAGAATGTTACTCGTTTAATCAATGAATACTGTTCATCTGGGCTCCTACAGCCAGCAACCCACTTACATTCTTCTATATTTTTGCTTCTTCCTTCAGGGAAGGGGTTTAATTTAAATAAGTAATAAACAATGCTGGTGAAGTTATCACACTAGTCCATAGTCCCAATTGCCACACCCGGGAACATTAAAAAACAAGGCAGGAGTTAATCCGAATTACCCACCAAATAATATCCATCGTAATTCATAACAAATACACAAGCAGAAATGCACCATCTATGCAAATGTACATAGATTTATGCATTTATTAGAAAAGAAATTTCTTACCCGCATCATATGCAAAGCTTCACGTGGTCTCATCATTGAGTTCCCTTGAACAGAACCAGTTCCAGAGTGCATACCCACAGGACTTTGCATCCCAGACACACTGGAGGAAAGCATACTTCCAGAGTTCACCATTGATGATGAATGCATTCCCTGAAAACCTGGTCTTGACATAGGCATGCTTCCGTTGATCCCAGGCATCATGCCCATGGCATTTCCACCAGGTAGCATGTGAATCCCACGTTCAGCTCCAGAAATAGACCCAGAAACAGGCAACTTTCTGCTCGACACCATTTGATTGTAGTCATCAACTGGCAAGGATGCCCTTGGAGCACTGTATCTACCATCCCTAAAGATCCATGAATAAAGAATCAGAATACAAAAACACAATTTGACATTATAAGCTATAGACCAACATACTACCTGCCCGGAGCATTGAGTGGACCACATTGCATTGAGTTATTGCCAACAACTGCACCAGAAGATCCATGGACAGTGGAATTTACACCAGTAGCAGGAAGCATTGATGCCGCAACACCTTGATTCAGCTTAGTTAAACCATTAACATGAGAACTTTGATACCCAAGGGAAGGAATATCTGGGTTGGATGCAGTCACGTCACTGAGATCAAGAGGCCTATATTCAACCAACAAAATAAAGGCAAGATTTCAATCACTTGCAGAGGATAAGAGCAGTGGCATGAAGGCCAGGAAGTGAAGAAAGGTAGATTTAGCAAAGAAAAACACACCAAAGAGGAAAAAAAAGACTTACATTAAAACTCCTCCATTTAGGTTATTTGGGCAAACTTGGGAAAAAGCAATCACATGAGAATTGTGCACAGCTGCTATTTGTTTAGGATCCTGAATATCATACTTCAGAAGGCACACAACCCATAAAATTATAGTCAGGAAAAAACTATGTAGAACTGCAAGGTTAACTAAACCAGAGAAAATATAGGACACTTTCAAGGCTTTAGGCAATGGTAAGGGATATATGGATTGTTATCATATTCATTCTACCATTTCTCTTGCCACTTGGTATTGTTACCATTTCAACAAGACATCCTTAAGATGTAGATTAGTGCCAGCCACTTTATATAAAGCCATGAAATATTGGAAACAATGGATGGAGAGAAGGGGGGAAAAATTAGTGAATAAGTCTGAAACATTAAGTTGAAAAGATGGCATAATGAAATACAAGAATACACATCTTCCTCCATACAGGTACAATTAGAATCATAAACAAACCTGATGACCCATGTAGTGTTGCTTCTTTCCAATTGTAATAATTTTCTCAAAATGGGACTTGAGCGTATCCTCTTCCATGGGCCCTTGCAACTGTTGGAACAACTGTCTAGCACTTCCCTGCATAAGATACAGCAATATAAAAGAATCAAATAAACAGGAGTAGCTGGAAAGAACATATTTATCACACAGAAGTGCTCAAGTTTATGAGTCAGACAGGAAAGATGATATCATATGAAAAATATAAGCAATCTTGCCTTTGGGATGCCAGGCAAAGTTGATGGGTAAGATTGAGAAGACCCTGAATCTTCAGCACTTTCAGCACCATCGCCAGCACCCTTATCCATCAGAGTCTTGTGACGTTCTTTGCATTCTTTTGCTTTGCGGAATATAAACTGGACATTTTAAACAAGCATCAGAATATAAAAGAAATTAGAATATAAAAAAGGATCTAATTCATCATCCAAAAATTCAGAACCACCAAGTCCACACCTAAATAGGAAGGAAAAGAACTATAATCAAAAGTTTGAACAACAATAGAAATAAAGACTGTATTTTTAGTGACCTGAAATCCAATACAACAAAAAGGAAAATATTATAAGACAAATTGAGTATTTAAGATTTACCTTGAATTGAAGAGCACTGTTGATGGCATCGCTAATAAGTTCCCAGTTAGGACCCATATCATGAACAAGGACAACAAGTGCCTGAAAGAGAAACCCAGAAATTTGAGCTACTTAATTAGAATCGAAACACAAAGAAAGAAACTATTCTTGAAAAATTTGATGGTGAATTGACCTGGTCTTCAAAAACTGACCATGGACTTCCAGAACCTGGCTGTCCACCAGATATCTGCAAAGCAGATCCAAATGTTCAAATTCACAGAAAGAAAATGTTCCGAGAACAGGGAGAGTTGAAAGCAAATGGTCAACAACTATAATCACCAAAGAATACCTTTTGCAATTTAACTTTTTGGCCCCTGGGTCCAATCAATTTAATAAGTCTATTTGTGTTGGACATATTGCTCATTTGTGAAGTTGCTGGTGAGGGAATAGAGCCAGTCACTGTAGCCATGTTGTCATAAGTATTATCAAGTGATTGATTCATTATCTTTGGCTTCTTTGCAACATGTTGTCCATACAAACCTGAAACAAGAAAATTTGAAAGTGTAAGAAGTATAAGATGGAATCAGAAGTTAAACATCCAAAGGGCCAGAGAGAAAAAGTGATAGTGAAATAGTTTATGATTGCATCTATGCAATCTTGCAAACTTGAAACAAAGGCTTGTCTCTAGTTCCAACACTGACAGCATGAAGTACTCATATACCTGTCAACTACTCAAACAATAGTACAATCTGATAATGAAAAAACAATTTTACCACTAGATCCATTATATTCAAATTGATGGCTCCCTGGTCTCTTCTTGGAATTATCCCTCTGCAATTAAGAAAACACAATCAGAACATCAACATGTTTTGGAACCTATGATGCCAAATTTGTTTGACCAAAATTCATCACCAGCTCATTGTGAACAGTGGAGTCCAGCTGCCAACCCTGATCACAAGCAGAACCCTATAAGCAAATTAGAATCGATCAGCTTAACCATAATCCAGGAAGAAAACATTGAGGGAATTGTGATTACCACTTGAAGGTAAAAATTACATCTGTTATAATTAACAAAGTCTAAATGCCTACTTAGAGGAAAAAGTGCATTAATATGTACCAGATTCTTTGCCTTCTTCTTCTTTTTTGACTTTGCTGATGTCTCTGCAAAATCATATGGTAACTGCTTTTCAAACTCGCCAATTGACTCAACCTCCATGCTTTTTTGAATTTGGGGTCCACCGTGCATGGTACTCTGGTCGTCCTGAAAGGAACTAGTATCCCCACTTGAAGCATCTGTCTTCACTGGTGTTGGTAGGACTCCAGGATGCCCAGCACCAAAAAGATTAACAGGCCTCTGCCTTGGAGTAGTGCGCATGCGCTTCGGGGGTAATGGACCAACATTCAGATTATTGCCAGGCCTTTTTCCCATCAACATATTTTGTTGAGGACCAACTGTGCTATGTCCATAAGGAAATTCAGCACCCAGATCATATGATTTTGCAGAGTGTGACTTCACCAAAATTTTCTGTTTCTTCTGGTCCTGTTTTGTTGACTTGCTACTGTCAAAGACTCCATGCAAATAACAGGTGGCTGTCTCTTCTTCCTCCTCATCATAGGCAGTCTCACGATATCCAAAATCTGAAATTTTTGGTGAACGAACTTGTAATATGATCATAGCTACTGAGCAAGGAGCTTAATAATAAAACAGTTTTAACATACCTCCTGCTGCATCACATATAGATGTATCAACTTCCTCTTGCATGCTACTGTCAGTTTTCTGTGAGGAGCCCATTTCAACATATAAGTAAAAACAAGAAACCCAAATTGTCTGCTCGTCAATGGGGAATGATGATTCAATCAACAGTTTGCACATAATTAATATTAATGGGTTTTTTGTAACAAACATGATTTAACTCCAAGAGTAGAGGACATTGGGGTTTTTCCACATTACATACCAAGGCAGAATAGACAAATAGTGAGAGTCCTTTCCTGGTACTATTCTTCTAATTCTGTTACATTTGCCTCTGATTGTCTAAGTTAAAGCAAACAAAAAGCATAGATAGAAAAACACACCTAAACATGTTCATTACCTTGCATTGTACTAAATGGGACTCAATGGATGTTCTATAGGTTTCCATTGCACCCAAGGGAACTGCATAGAAAAGGCTTTCCTGCCAAGTAAAAAGCTCAAAGCATAATAATAAGCACCTTATATCCAACCATGTTATATGTATAGTAGACTAAAACAAAATAAAACAACATAGATAGATCATTACATGGTGCAGCAAGTGCTTCTAAAAGTTTTGAGAGAGAAAGTCTTTGCCCAACTTTGATGAGTTAATTAAACACCTAGAAAAGTTATGGAACAGAGCCCCATACCTCTGTAGGTTGATCGTCCCATGAAACATCCATAATTCCTAAATCAGCTACTCTGTCAGGAGTTGCTGGTGCTTCTGCTTGAAGAGACTGAACTGAAAAGTTGTTACATTTCAAAAACCTCATAGCATATCTCTGAATTGATTGCGGAAAATTTTGCCCTAGAGTCCCCAACTGTTTGCTTTTATTCTGCTCATAACCAGAAAGTTCATAACATGCCAGTAAGTTGTTGTAGATCAGTGTAGTCACTACAAGTTGGTTCCGCAATAAAACAACCAAAAGTCTTCAAAGGATACGTGGAAACCAAAATCAAAAGAGGAAATGCTTCCATATTTTCTAAATAAATGATTTACTTTCTTAACAAGTAGATTATCTTTAGATTAAGTGAAAGGCTGTCCATATTATGATTAGAAACAAGTATCTAATATTTCATTCGAATCAACTGGATCACAATAATATAAATGCAAAACAACTCAAAAAAGACAGCCATCAGATGGTTACACAGAGAAGAAAAAGAAGAGATAGCAACCAAATATTAAAACTGACTGAGCACCACCTGATCAAGTTCTTCAAATTTGACACTGGAAGATTCACTTCCATTGAACCTTTTTGAACTATCCTTGCAGTTTTTAATTCCTATGCTCTGATCATCCTTAGTTATGCTTAGCTCAATTGAATGCCAGAACTGCATGACAGCCTTAGCTAAACAATGAGCAACTTTTTCCAGCCCACAATGCCTATAGTCTTCGCTAACCCTCCCCCTGGAAGTAAAAGCAACCTGGCGACAAATTTGAGCAGCAGCAGTCATCTTCCAAAGGCGTTCCTGCAAAAAGTAGCCAGTAAACGAGAGAGCTACAAGATAGAACTGAGTGCAGGTAATGGTAAAAATATCTTAAGGCATGTGATAGATTCTTTTGAAGGAGGAAATGAATTCCAAAGGCAAAAGCAATGGTAATTCACTAGAAGGGAAAAAGATAAAAAAGGATCATAGCACTTTTAGCAAAGTAAGACCTGAGCAAAGTCATTTGCCAACCATGCCATCTCTTCAAGAACAAAATCCCAGTGAGATTTCCAACAAGTCTCTGAAGGTGTGATTCCAACAGATAACTCAGCAATTCTCTTACGCTTAGCCTGTTTGCCAAATTATATCGTATGTTCAGAACTTCATAAAGAAAGAAACAGAGCTCCTACTACATTTGGCAGTCTAAAGAATGTATGAAGCAGTACCTCAATAATTTGTGCCTCTTCCAAAACAGAATCTTCATGAGCCTTGGCTGCCAATTTCAAGGGGCTACTTGAACAAGATTGAGGGTCAGGAGCAGCACAATAATTTTTCTCTGACAAAGCAGACTCAGGAATCTTTTGGTCTGAACAATCCATAGAACACTGAGGTTCAGGATATTCTCTGTTAGAGTTGGAATTACCATTCATCTCATTGCCCAATTTTCTATCAGCTTCAGATGGAAAACAGTTGTTTTGGTCCATCCTTGAACTGTCAAGATGTTTCACCTCATCTGGCAAGTCAGAACTTTGCATTTCTTCCTCAACTCTGACCAAAGATTCACCACCACTGTGGTTTTGATGCACGGTAGTTGGATCATCATTGATGGCACTGCTACTCTCAATAGCCTTGACCTCATTATGTTCATTTCCTACCTTATCAGCAGTTAAACTTTGTGTTGCTTCAAATTCTGATGTTTGTTTCTTGAAAACGTTGTTAGGATTGTCATTTCTCTGTGTTAAACACAAATTACTTTCATCATTTGTGTTTTCTGTGCAAGACAATTCTGAGTCCAATCCCTTTGTTTGGGTTGCTGCAATGACATCTTGGACTTCATTCCCATCCCTTCTCAAGTCAGTAAATCCATTGGGAAGAGGTGAACCAATTTCATTCTCAGTTTTTGCTATAGCAGCACAAGGTGGATATCCAGGAGAATCTGCAATTACAGGTTCTTTTCCTCCAACTTCATCATGTTCCCCAAAAGCCATATTTCTGGATACTCTTTGAGCATCAATTTCAGAAGAGTGTTCGTCATTCCTCAAGATGTTGGACTCAAAAACATCCAACGTATCTTGAGGAAGGCAACATTTAGGCAGGTTGGCTTTTGTCTCCATAGGTTGTACAACTTCAAGCTCCCCGTTTGACTGATTTTTGGAATTCTCTGCCTGAGAAATCATACCTCCATTTGAAGTTGCAGGTTTTGAGTTGGTGGCAGAAGAAATAGTTTGGTCCTTGTCATTGTTGGTTTCAGATATTGGCCCCTTCACCTCCCTAGAACCTCCATGAATTTGGAAGGCTGATCCATGATTGCCAGAACTGTGAATGAAGTCAGTTGAACTTGACCGTGCACCATCGCGATTGGGCCTGCACCGGTTCCTCCGAGCATATGAATGAACAATAGCAGAATCTTCTGATTCCTTGATATTTTGAGTACCATCAATCTGGGAAGACTGTTCTGATGGAGCAATATTGTTCCTTCTATTAAAATGCTTGGGGTTTCTTTCAGGTTCAAGCAACTCATTTTCACCATGAAAATTGTCAGCACTATTTGGTTCACAAACAGTAGCAGCTGATGGTCTGCCACTACTTTCTACAGAATCTCCTTGAGGTGATGCAGTCAGTGCGAAACTACCTTTAGCTTCACTGCAATTGATATTCCAGGACAGGAAAATGGAACAGGGCAGCTTCAGCCACCTCACTAAACATAGTGCCAGATCATAATAAAGTGGACACAATGCAAAAGAAATATACCTGGCCACAAAATGATCGGCATGGTGATCAGTGTGTGATGTAGACTGGACACTAATTGAAGCTGCATTCCCAAATTTAAAGTCCAATGGATTTCCTCCCTGCAGGTAACAAAAAGGATTATATCAACCCCAATACCATTAAGGTGCTCAAAATAGCAAGGAAGAGTCTGAATTCCCATACTTTCTCAAGAAATTCCAGCTCTCTTTGTCTTTCCCCACGAACATCATACTCCTGTCTGTTGAACATAAAAAATTCAGTGGTCACTATTAGGAAAATAGGACAAGAAGCATTTCTGTAACATCAGATAAGAAATAATCAAACTATACTGGGATGATGGTAAAAACAAAAGAATATTCCCTCATTACCGAAGCTCTGCCTGAGCCTTCTCAATTGCTGCTCGACGTGGGGAGGTTTTGATACCAATACCAGCTCCACCATCAACAATACCTCCCATGGAATCAACTTCAGCATTTACTATGAGACCTGCCCCTGGACCACATCCATGCATTCCTGACCCAGTATCTACAAACCTTCACCCCCCATTGATCCAGAAAACTATCGAATTAATCAAGCAGACATCAGAAAGGAAAATGCATTAGAAAGGAGGGAAAACCCAATGAAAAATAAGGATAAGGAATCTAATCTTCAGCAAACCAAAAACGTAGTTAGCTTTGTAAAAATGGTGGACATAAAATCCCCTTCTATTTCTAAATAATTCAAACAATAGTAAGCACTATGTATTGACAAAATAGAGTTTCAAAAGTATACTAAGGTTGCTGTGATAACAAGAACATAAATGGATCATCCCAACTTTTAAACTTGGAAGGACAAAAGCATATTAAACTGTCCCCAATTAATAAGGCACACATACCAAGCACACAGCCATCAGTCACAAGAAAAGACATTGCTAGAATCACAAATGAAAAATTATCCAGCTCCAGCACCTTCTCATGTTAAGTGACAGGTCCTAATTCTTTACGCCAGTTATATGAGCACAATTAGGCCACATAAACAACAATCTAGATGGCACACTTGTGTCGTGACAACATGAAATAAGGGAAAGAAGTAATAGTTCAAATGAATGCAGCAACTCAAAAATTAATCATCACTCAATTACAATAAATAAGCCAAGGAATGGATTGCTCTTGAAAAGCAAAGCACATGCATCAGAGTAATTGTTCAAACCTGGTAAACAATGGGTGCTGAAACACATATCATGGATCTCTCATGTCCAAATAAGAACTAAGGGTCCCAAATATCAGAGCAAGCCTATTACGTAAGTTTCTGATAAGGAAGGCTGGAGAATAAAAAGACCTCTAACTGTTATTAACACATTGCAAAATTACCAGCAGGTTCACCATAGCTCTTAATAAACAGGATTTTCTGATAAACCAAACAAAATAAAGGACGATGCAAGTTCTTGTTAATCTGCTATATTCACAGCAGAGTGATTGGAGAACTCGCAAAAAAATTTAAAAAAATAAATAAATAAATAAAGGAAGTCAATTATCCATTCCAAATGTAGGCACCGGAAGCAATGTCAAACATAGTAACTAATGATTACATGAACATCTAATAAATGCACTTCACACTGAAAACGTGCATTCCTTAAGGAGCTACCACAGCAAGAAACAAGCTTAGCACCAATAAGTCGGTTCAAATTCTTAAACGATGGCGTATTTAAGAAGGATCAAGACCAGTAGCTTACCTATTTCGAGACTTGACACTGAAACCGCAAGCATTCGGTCAAAAAATGCGAAACAAAGGCGCAACGGAAACGAAATCACACCGAGTAGCACACAATTTCGACGAATTCAAAATGCAACCCGCGTCCCCCAAAATTCTAGGGTTTCCAATTACGTGGGAAATTGACAGCGAAATTAGAGCAGCAGTCACCTGAATTGCAAAATTGAAGAGCTAGGGCACGGAACAGAGACAGAAACGGGGGAAGTGGCCAGTGCAAACGCCGCCTATTCGTAGGTTTCTCTCTCCTAGGGTTTCGGCCCAATGACCTTAATCAAAACAAAGCGAATTTGCCCTGGAACCCGATACATCGTCGCAAAATGTCAGCCATGAAAAGGTTGGAAGCGTTCGATTTGTATATGTGTCTCTCAGAACCTTAAATGTCCCCTTTTCTTGTTCGAATTGTTCTTGTTTTTTTTTTTCTAGCTCTGTTTTTTTTTTATTTTTTTCCCTATTTCTCTCTTAAAGTTTTGGTCTTCGATTGGAAGGGAGCCCTATGCCAGCGAGACTCCCCTCTCTCTCTCTCTCTCTCTCTCTCTCTCTCTGTGCGTGCGAGGACTAGTGGGCTTGGGTTTTTTTTTTTTTCCACGAAGAAGAAGAAGAGGAAGAAGAAGAAGAGCGAGACCGAGAGGGCCTCGGCCTTCTTGTTTGGAGTCAGGTCCGTTTTGCGCCTTCTACCACTTTCGTTTTTTTTTTTTTTTTTCTTTTTTCGAACTTTTTTTTTTTTAATTTTATTTAAGTAGTATTACTTTCGTTTTTAGATGACTTAATTTTGCTCCGTGATTACACTATATTCAGGACCTAATACTGTTTGCAGGCCTTTTTAACTCTTTTCTATGATCTCAACTGGAACACTTTTTATAAGAAATTCTACTTTTATCCAATTTAATAGATTTTAGTACTAATGGTGTTCTTCTTAAAATGTCTTAGTGAGTATGAGATGTGCTTGTATATTAAAAATAATAATAATAATAATAACTAAAATGAAGTCTTTCCTTTAAAAAAAATCTAATAAAAAAAATCTAATAAAATGTCTAACGTAAGAAATTTTGCATTATTCTAAATTAATTGATTTTGATATTAATAACATATTCTTTAAAAATGTTTGAGTATATTTTATTATATTGTTAATTACTTTGTTATTCTTTGTTATATGTTATTTTTATTTTATTTTTTATTATTAATTTCTTATTGTTTATATATATATATATATATAGTAAAAAAGAAACACCCTAATAATTTGGTCATAATAATATAATACAAAACTAAATATTATAATAATAATTCAAAAATTTAAATAAATTAATAAAATATTAAAATATAATTAAATAATTTTTGATTTTGTTAAGGTAAAATACTTATAATAAAATTTATAAAAACAAAATTTGATTAGAAGGTTCACAAGTTAAGGTTAAGAAAATTTTAAAGTTAAAGAGTAATTTTAAAATTAATGAAAAAGAATATGATTTAAGATTAAGAATTTAAAAAATAAAAAAATTAAGTTAAAAATGAAACAATTTTTTTTTTTAAAGAAGAAGTAAAGATGAAATTTGATCTAAAAAAAATGGAGAAAAGAAGAGGAGAAAGAAGTGGATAGAGAAAAGAAAAAGAAGTGGTATGAGAAAAAAAAAGGGGGGGAGAGAGATAACAAGTGTTAAGGAAAAGAGAGAGATATTTGTAATTGAATTTGAAAATCTAATAAAATTGTAAAAAATTGATAAAAAAAATATGAGTGAGAGGAGCAGAAGGAAGGAGAGAAAAAATGAAAAAAATGATGCTAGGAGAAAAAAAGAAAGAAAGAGAAAAAAAAAATAAAAGCATATGTACTAGAGTTAAATTTAAAATTCAATCAAATTGACAAAATAAAAAATTTTATTTTGATTTTTTAGATGTGCTTTTTTCACATAAAAATATTTTTATTTTAAAAAATAAATCAACAACGTCACTGGAGCATAACTTTTAAATTAACAAAAAAATTAAAAATAAAAAATCTCAATTTTACTGAAGAGGCTCTTAGTAACTGAGTATTGAATATATGAATGCATTAGCTCCTGTGTCTTCTTTTTTTTCTTAAAAAAAAATTAAAAAAAAAAAGAAGAAGAAAAGGAACCGCCCACTGCAACAAAATATGCATCCATATTTGCTCATGACCGTGCTCGAGGGTAGATGGGTACATTCAAAAACCAAATTATCATAGAGTTTCGGGTAAACACACAAGAATTAAAAAAATATATATATATATATTTGGTGAATAGCAAATGGTTACAAAGATAATATTTTTCATTTTAAACTATTCTTGACTTATTAACAAAAAGAAAAATAAGGTTAAAAAAAAAGGAAATTTTTGACTCCGGCTGCCTTTTTCTTTCTTTTAACCATACTCAAAGCGTTTTGGTTAATCCGATAAACCTGTTCTCACTCGACTCTCCACAGGGTGACTAGAAATTAAAAGCATTTCCATTAGTTTCAAGCATTAACATCTACAGCACCCCACTTGCATCACGACGAGAAATTCATTTCAACTAGGCCATTAGACAGGCTGAAAGCAAAGGGGGGCTAACGCGTCGTCCATGTTGGCGAAATCTTAGCCGCTTTAAGAATCTCCACTCAGTTGGAGGGGAGAACAAGGGAGGTAGCTGCTTTACAATCAGCACTATAACTTCTCTTTTATTTCATTTCACTTGCTTTACAACTACAGACTTAAAATCAGAGTAAATTGATCGTGTACATGGCAGCAAAGGCGCACATGATCTGCAGATGTTCTTTCATAAATCAGGCTTTGTCTTCTGCATTCGAGTCATTTTGGTTGACCCAAGAAGATCCAGGAGCTCCTTCACATGCCTAGTCATCCCGTTGCTTGAATAAGCGTTAATCATAGTTCTATATGTTACTTTATCAGGCTCACATCTCTTCTGCTCCATCAACTCAAGCACTCTTTTCATCTCTGCAAAGCAACTCATCCTCCCATATGCATCCACCAAGCAATTAAAAAACACGGTATCCAATGTTACACCCGAATTATCAATAAAACGTAAGACGCTCCCAATCTTTTCGGGTTTCCCAGCTCTCCCATAAGCTCGCACAAGAGAGCAAAGTGTAACGCAGCTTGGCTTGATCCTCTCCGATTGCATTAGCCTGAACAGATATTCCATCTGTTTCAAATCCCCAGCACGGCCAAATGCATCTATAAGCACATTATAAGTTACAATTGTCCACGAGTAATGGTACTTCTGCATGTATTCCATCACTGCGCTCATTTTCTCATAACTTTCAGCCTTTGCATAGGAGTCCAGAAGAATGTTAAAGGTCTTGATGTTGGGTTCAATCCCAGCACTCTGAAACTTCTCATAACATTTCTCCATCATTTCTATTTGCCCACTTCCGCCAAATGCCCTGAGAGTGGAGTTCATGGTCCAAACATCAGGCTTGCAATTTTTCTGGCTAAGCATTTCCACAAGTGTTGCTTCCATTTCCAGAAACCTATTCAAAACCAAAATAACAAGTCACATACTTGTAACTGAACAGCAACAAGATGTTCCATCCGGTTGCCCAAGTCTTGGAGAACTTCTTGTCTCATATTCACTACATGGAGAACATAAATGGAGACAACAAACGGTTGGAAATAATTGGAGCAAAAAGGGTGATGAAGACACAACAGAAAATAATGGTGAAGTGGCAGCAATTACTGCAAGCAGAGATGATTCAACATACTCCTGATAATACTCTGAGCAGCCAGATGGAGTTTACAAAACTATAAAAGTATAGGTGGAGAATTTACATTTTTGCTTTTCCATAGGCATCGATGAGGGTGTTGTATGTAACCAAGTTGGGTCTGATTCCCAAAGACGCCATGTCAGAAAGCACTGCCTGAACTTTGTCGAAGGCAAAAACTTGGAGGCAAGATTTTATTAGGATGGAGTAAGTCTGAACATCGGGTTGGCAATAAGGCGTGTCCTTCATTTCCTCCAGCAGAGAAAATGCTTTGTCGAAGAGACCACTCCTACCATATGCAGACAACAGAGCAGTGTAGGATTCATGATTTACAATACATCCTTCATCAATCATTGCTTGGAAGAGTTCATGAGCCTTCTCGGGTTGCTTACACTTCCCGAGCATGACAATGAGTTTGACATAGACACCGGGACTGGGCCTGTACCACAGCTGCTCCCGTAGTAGTTCAAAAACCTGAATAAAAGTAATCGAATTTCTGCCCGCTAAGAAGATAATGACGCAGCAAATGCATTCAAGTTTTACTAAAAGAACCCGCAAACTGCATATATAAATCTTGAATTGCTTCAGGAATGCCCCAATTAAAGGACAACTAAAGATTTGAATTTGCATGACCAAAGTCTCAGAAAATAAGAGCTTGAAATTTGAACCGACCATGGACCCAAAACCGAAACTCAACCAAAGAGAGGGAAAAAAAAAAAAAAAAAGCACAAACAAGAATAGGATTACCTTGAGAGCAGACTGCCATCGCAAAGCGGTGATTCTCTCATGAAGAGCTTCGAGAACGGTCCTGGGAAGCAACTTCTTAGAATTTGTGGGACCTCCCTTCTTCTCAATGATGGCTTTGGTGGCCTCTCTTCTCAGAATCACCGATATGGCCTTCTGGGATGCGATTTTCCTGTTAACCTCCGCTTTCCGCTCTCTGGCTTCCCTTTCCTTAACCTTTTCCCAGTCTATTATCCCCCTTGTCTGGCTTCGCTCTGGAGCTGCCACCAGTGCCGTGCTGCTGCCCTTACCAGCAGAGGAAGAAGGAGAAATTGACTCTGGTTTCGTCTCGGAGTTTTCGGGTCCGGCTGCCGGTATTCTGTGCAAGGGCTTCGGTGGCTGTTGCCTACTTAACGGCTGGGGGAATGGGTTCGTCAGGCTGGAGAATGTAGCCATTTAGCTTCTTTTCGAGTTTCCATCCGACGATGAAGATAGGCAAGGAGAAAAGGAAGCTGAAACTACACCGTATAACGGGTGACTGGAGCCACAAAGAGTTCGGAGGCCTTTTGGTTCGAAAGCCCAATGTTGTATTATGGATGCTTTCTTTTAATTTGTTTTTTTGGTCCATATTGACTAGGTTATATTGGTTTGGACTTTTTGAGTTTCGGTTATTTTAAATTGGTGTTTCGAGTTTTGAGTTCAAAAATGGACTAATTCCGGATTTCTAAGTTACTTTGACCCAACGCATTGCCTTATGTATTCGGCATTATCGAAGGAATGTGAATATTTTTTGACGGAGAGAGGGAAGGTGAATATGTGACTGAAATTTCCAAAGCCGAATACCCAGGTTAAGTATTATTAGATTCACTAAACTTACCCATTACTTTAAGTCAGGCCCATTTAGCTTCCCTCTCATGTCAGCATAATTTTGAATTCCACAACAGCACTCTGTCCGCATCCAGCAGTCGGGGAGTAGGCGCATTTTATTGGGTAGAGATGACACCATGCGAGACTTGACACAAAAAAAAAAAAAAAAAAATCGCACGCATTGAATGTCAAGTCTAGTTTATTACATGACACAAGAGTGGAACATCTGTTGGTAATTAAATAGCTTGTTCATCCTTTAGTCAACTCCTCGATAATTGGACAGATACGAAACTACTGCAAACGGTAGTAAATCACCCCTAGAGAAGGCACAATTTGTTGGGGGCAAATCTAATTATTAACATAATATTTAGATAGCACAAGCCCGCTATGCACACTGCAGAGGAATCGCAGTACAGTTGCATATCAGATATGAATCCAAAGTCAGAAGACACAATCCATGTCCCTCAAAAAAGTCTTCAAACAAAACACTAACTCGTGACTCCCAAAGCCAAGGAACCCCACCTACCTATTTCTTAATTCTTGACTCCCAAAGCCGAGGAACCCCGCCTACTATTTCTTAATTCTTGACTCCCAAAGCCGAGGAACCCCGCCTACTATTTCTTAAGGTTTTCACCTCCTCCTCCCGTCTCTGCTTGTGCCGCCTTCCTCGCCGCCTTCTCTTGCAGCGCTTTGGCGTCTCTGCAATTTAAAGATCAGACAAATAAACAACAAATAGTAATAATAATAATAATAAGAAAAACAAACACGGAAGAACACCCGAGTATGGAAAATGAGAGAGAGACCTTTGGCGGCGTTGTTCAGGAGTCAACCCATCTCCCTTGGGCTGCTTGGGCTTGTTGCCTGCCCTAGCCTGCGCCCTTTGACGGTCTCGGTCTCTCTGGTTACCGCGTTCGCTTGAGTTAAAGAAACACAAACCCAACCAAGAAAAACAAAACAAAACAAAATCAAAAACCAAAGAGTGCAGGCACCATAATTCACAAAGCCAGAATCCCCAAATTAGACCCTTCGCCGTAACTACAAACTATTCGCGTTTCCAATTCTTTCTGCAATCAAACGTACGAGATATAATAAAGAAAACGAAGAAAATTCCAACTAGAGATAGAGAGATACAAAACCCATCAGCCAAGGATATGCGTCATTGTCGACTGATCAGCACGCAGCCGAACAGAGCGTTTTCGGACTCGGAAGAAGGAGCGGCATCGAATATAAACAGAGTTTATCTATGGAAGACTCCAGAAGGCGCTCCGAACAACGTGTCCGATACGTATTGAGCATGATTATTATCAGGTATTTAATTCTATCAGACGGCAGATGCCAGGCCTCGATGTGTCGAATGCAACTGCTCCGAGCTCAATAACCGCCTTCCGATTTTATAGAGTCAACAGTTTGTGCCCGTCGATTATTTCAGCAGTTGGTGGGAATAAAGAAGATTAGTAATTTTGGGCTCCAGTGTGTTGGGCCCATTTAGACAAAGCTGCTCGGGATTAGTTGTAGAGCTCAAGTCTAGCCCGAAATAAAAGTCTAAACTCCGGCCGATAATGGAGGCCATCGTGATTAGACGGCACCGTATTATGTCACATCTGGATATGGTTCTAATTAGAAGATTTGAAGCTAATGATTTTTTAAAATGTGGCCTTAACACTGCCCACATAAAAAAAAAAAGGCCTTAATTTTAATGATAGGATGATAAAGAAAACAAAACGACTCAAGCTCCAACCAAATGATAGGTTTGTTAAGATACTCTTTCAAAAAAAATAAAAAAAAAAAGATCATTAACAAAATTTTTGAGCCAGATTCTTTTTATGGGAAAATTTAAGATTTAAAATTAATTAGGGTCAATTAAACAATCATTTCTAATTCGATTCATTTTTCGTTGTTTTTTTTTTTTTTTTTTTTGTCTTTTCTCGTCTTTCGCTTGAATTCAATTCATCCATACTCTTTCTCATTCAGGCTCCATGCGGGTAAAATGTTAGCCCGTCGCCGGTAAGCAATGTTACAATGAAATGACTTGAACTAATTCATTTTACAAAAAAAAAAAAAAAAAAAAAAGTCTAGTTTTATGTCGACTTTTGAAGCTTTATCCGTATTTGGGACCACAACTGGCAACCCAAACTTTAATTAGATCCGATGCATACGAATTTTAGATTGACACGGAAAAATATCAAATGAGATTATGAAGATTGTTCAATTTTTCTTAGTCGTAACCAAATAGCTTTTGTACATGAAAATAACTTTTTGTAATTAAATCTTCTTTTTCCCTCCTTTTATGCATTGTATAGAGCAGCCGTGTGTTACGAAAATAAATTTCTCGACGGTGGTAACCCGTGTGATATTTAATATATGGATTTCGCGAGTAAAGATAAATTAAATAAACTTTAAAATGTTAGAATGAACGTAAAATATTAAAAGGTAAGTAAAAGACTAAAAAGCCTTACAAATATATATATATATATATATATAAATTATTAAATCAGACAAATTACTCAAAATAAATTTTATTTAATTCAATAAAATTATTTTATGCACGCTACCTCTCTGTCACTTCATATTCTTATATTTACTGCCCAGCGCCTTTGTTAATTTCTCTAAAATTTGCAACACAGATTAATAAAGTCAAAATTTAATTCTGTGACACGTGGCTCTGAAAAAGGGGTACTCGTTAATGATGGCACCATTTGCCAGGGAGCCATGTGCCACTGCTGCTTTTTCCGAGACAGGGGGGACTGATGTTGGGGCAGGGGCGTTGGACCAAAGCTATCTATCGGTTGTGCTTAGGGCAGAGTCCTTCTCCTCTGCACGGTGGGAAGATGGTATCACGACTTACCTTTCCCCGTCCTGGTTGTATCTGAAACAATTCATCTCATGTCATCGCTAGGAGATTCACAACTTTGACCCACGATTCATATTTTTTTAAAAAATTATTTTTATTATATAATTTATAATCTATTAAATTATTTAATAAATTTATCAGAAATGGCATTGTCCTGTAAGTAATGCATGGGAATCATATTCTCAAATAATTAAAGATCTTTAACTACAGCACCGGCGGGGCGAGATTCCAAATGCTTGGAAGGCTCCACAATCCTTATTTTCAAACTTTTAGTTTGTCTTTTTTTAATGATATTGGTTGAATTTAATGATATTGGTTCAACCCCACAAAAAGAGACAACCGTTTTATGTGCCTTAGAATAAATGATTGCAGAGAAACTCCAACAATTCACTCTCTGGTCTGCCGCGCGGTGCCTTTGCAACTAGACAAACATAATCGGACAAAACTAGAAAAACATATTTCGAAGAAAACGAGAGAAAAAACATCACATGCCGTCCAGAAAACTGCGGAGGCAGCTGATTGCTTGCCCCGCTTTGCAACCAAACCCTTAAAACAAACAACAAGAAGATATAATGAGCAAGATGGACAGAGATTCATCTTAATTTGGTATCATTTCTAAAAACAACAGAAACTCTTAAAAATACATATTCTTAAAGCAGTTTCGTCACGGGCTATAATTATTTTTTTTCCCCGTTTTTGTGATCAAAGCAGACGTATGCCTTTCAAATTTGTACCTTCCAATCACGACATATACCAGAGTTTAAAGCACACCGTGGCTTTAAAATACCTTTTCATTTGTGTAGTCACAAATCATAATAATTCTAAGTATGTTAAATTCCACGTAATTTTCGGCCATTAAATCCACGTAGAGCTGTATAAACATTATATCGTGTGAGTAATACTCAAATACGTGACTATTCGAATATATACATTAATTGTCTTGATATTTTCGATAACGCAATTCAATTCAATTCTACAAAATTCTTTACTTGGTATTATAACGGTATTGTAATATAAAAAAAAATAAAAATTTAATTAAATTCATACATTTTAAGAGTTTTACTAGATATAATAAAATCGGTAATTGTCATCAAAATGGATAAGAAGTCGATGAAATTTAATTCAATTGATCTTACCGTTTAAAAAGCAAGAGAACCAACTTCAGTTTATTTATCTAAAATTGTGCATTAAATAAGAGATTCAAGTTATAATTAATTTACTTAATCAATATAATTTCGTCGAATTGCATTGATATTATTTGAAACTCGATTCCGAACAAATGGATTTCAACCAATTTGTTCCCAGAAATATTGCTCGCAGACGAGAATGAGAACAATTTCGGTTCCTCGCATCCCTGTCGTAAAAAAAGGAAGGAAAAAAAAAAAAAAACAAACAGAAGAAAGAATTCAATTCAGCAATTAAGACAGAGAGATAATAAGGCGATGAGATACAGAGACGAGAGGGGCAAAATGAGGAAAACAAAGGGACCCCAGACAAGGGATCCACGTGGGACCCCTTTGTAGTCCCCTACAAGACTCGCTCCATTTGCCCAAAAAATACAAAACACTTAAGCTAATCCTGAACTCTTACAGAGAGGGAGAAGGGGGAAAAAAAATGAAAAGCAAAATAAATAAAATAAAAACGAAAAGCTTCGGCAACCTATCAGGGAGAGAGTAAAAGAAAAAGGGGTGGGGAGGAAAAAGAAAAAAAAAAAAAGTGCATCTTTGGACCTCTCTCGCATTTCGTGGATGATCCGCTGCCGCTGAACCTTATCTTTTTTTATTTCCTTGCTTTTTGTCGCTCATTGTGGAATCATTAACCTCTTTTCTTTTCTTTTTTTTTAATTATTATTTTTTAATTATTTCCACAGCAGGTATATAAATCGAAAGTCGAGATTTCCTGCCGCAAATAAGTGCAACAAACGCTGTCCCGAGCGCCAATGGTCAGTTTCCAAGTGTTCACAATTATAAATGTGTATTATTATCTCAATTTCATAGCTTTGTTTCCTTTTTTTTTTTTTATTTCGTTTTCTTGGGGACGAGAAAAATAACTCAATTTCGTGGCTTCGTTATTGTAGATCTGTAGCCATTTCGGGTCGATCGGTTCTTTTTTAAATTTTCCCGGAAAATTGTCGTTTTTATGTGTAGTTTTTCCTTTGGTTTCAGCCAAAGTGTGGATTTTCTTTTTCTTTTTTTTTTTCATTACGTCTCTTCTGGAAAAGTTGCAGACATCTGTTTGTGATTTCTGTTTGCTTTCATATTCCGACAATATTAGCAAAGACGTTTCCAATTCTTTCCAAGATTTGAATTTTTGTAATAAGAAACTTCCTTTTTTTTTTTTTTTTAAGCTTTGTCTCGCTATTTTATTGTTGGCATCGGGATTTGTGTAATTAAATTTTGATGGAAAGTGGAGGTGGTGGTGGTCGCCGGAGGATCTCCTTATTAGATCACATGCCAGCAGTTGGCAACAGCAGAGAAGCGCTAGCCGGCTTGACTCTGGAAGCTGTGCTGGGCGGTTTGGGGAAGCGGCCCTCAGCCGGAGCAGCAATGGCTCCAACTTCTACCCAGGTGAATCGAACCCTTCTCGACGTAATCCGCGACGAAGAGCCTCATGGCTCCTTGTTTGGCCACAAGGATAAGAAGAGCTGGAAAGCCTTCAGAGACCTTCTCCGCCTCAAGAGCGCCGGCGCTGCCTGGACTTCTTCTATCCATATCCCCACCTCCGATATGCCTATTCAGAATCACAACACTGGTAGTGTTGGCGGGGGTTTTAGTAGTGACACCAGATCCTTTATGTCACGCAGCAATTCGGTGCGTTTCACCACCGTGTCCTCCCTCGGTCAGGCCAATTCGAATCAGCGGGAGGACTCCGGCGATAATGTAGCGGTTTCTTCGGGTTCCAGGCCGCAAATGACTCGGAGAAGCTCCACTCGGTTCGGGCAAACGGCGCCGATTCCGTCGGATTCGACCGAGTCGGACGACGCAGATGCGAACATTCACGCTATGGGAGAAGGTCCTCCTTCGCGGAGTTTCAGGCCGCAAATGACGCGCCACAGTTCGGTTCGGTTTCAGATGGCGAATCCGGATTCCGATGACAACGAGGAGGAGCCGGCGCGCGAGGGCAGGCGCCCCCTGGCAGCGGTATTGGCGGAGGAGAGGGCCATGTCGGCTAGGGAGGCAGTGGCAGCGCAGGAGGCGGCTGAGGCGGAAGAAGCTGCCGCCGTTGCGGCGGAGGATGGGTATGACGAAGGGGCTGCGCCGGGGAATGAGGCGTCAACGGAGGGGCTGAGGATGTCGCTAATGCACTTGTTGGAGGAGACAGACAGGCAGATGGGAGTGGTGGGGTCCAGGTACACAGTAGGCGACGATCTCCAAACGTACGAGGAGAAAGAGAAGGACGGCGAGGAAGACGGAGGCGGCAACGGCGGCGTAGAGCATACTTGCTGCGTGTGCATGGTGAGGCCTAAAGGTGCGGCATTTATCCCCTGCGGCCACACTTTTTGCAGGTTGTGCTCCAGGGAGCTCTGGGCTAAAAGGGGCGACTGCCCTCTCTGCAATGGCTTCATCTTGGAAGTTCTTGATATATTTTGAGTTCAATCATTTTGTCTTCCCATCTTTTGCACCGTGTGGAGACATTTCTGTAAATATTCTTTTTTTCCCCTCTCAGGTTCTTGTTTCCAGTGCTTTTGGTGCTATGTTCCGTGAAAATTTTGGAATCAGGGCAATTTTAAGATATTGTATGATTGGAGCTCCAGCTTTGCAAACTCAACGCAAATTCCTAGGCTTTGCAATTTTGAATGTTACTCTACACATCTCGACCCCCGAGAGATTGAATCAGAATTCAGAGCCATCCTAAGTTGGAGGCACCCCTACATAAAAATTAAATGATTAGCTAGTCTTTGACGCCAGAGCTCTAGTTTACTAGTTCTGAAGTAATTTTTTAGAATTGAAGATATTAAGTCCAAATTATAATTGGAGTTAATCAAATTTTTTTTTTAAAAAATCCCAAATTACTGAAACGACCACGCACAGTTTGACGAGGGATACGCATCAAATTTAGTGGTCCAGTCATAATTTTTAAACCCGAACTAGATGGCAATTCATTTGGTAAATCAAAGACACGAGAATCCAAAGTCCATTTGTTGACAACTCATCATTTTAGAGGAAAAGTACAAATGATGATCCCATATCGTACTCTCCATTATTATCCATATATTTCTCAATCCTTTCTTGCAACCTACGTTTTGGTCATTTTTACATTGTCTTGAGCTTGCCGATAGATCTCATTGGTATTGAAAATTATCGAACTAGAGAGCCTTCTCCATCGGTTAACCACAACCTTGGTTTGCAAATTTCCGATTTACAAAGGTGATGAATTCCATTCTGTTTGCAGGTTGTATCTTGCTTTGTGTGAGTTTCTTTAGTTCCAAGTTAATTCACTAAATATTACAACGGCTAGAAGTCCGAGGGGATTCCACCCCAAGTCATCCCACTCCCATCTTGGTGGCTAGCCAGGCCTACCCGGGTGGTTAATTCAGATCGGTACTTAACTGGCTATTTGCTACATCCTACATAGAGTCCTTATTTCGTACTATGTATTTATCCCCAGGAATATGACAATTGCTCTCTTCTCCGCTTCTGTGCCATGCATTCGCGTCTCTAATCATTTTTTGTCAAAATGAATTTTCTGTGTAACTTCATCACTAATACAGTCATGATGCACCAAATTGCGTCCCAGTGCACCATTCCCCGTCATTGTCTCTTTCCTTCCGTTACTTTTTTTTTTTTTTTAACTTAACAGTCTACCAGTACACAACAATGGACGAGTGGCCGCATCCATTTTGGAGTACATCAAATGTGTGATACGGGGGAATTATCCATCAGAAAGGCAAGATGCCGCCCCCATCTATCTTTTCGAGGATATTCAGTTTCCTTTGAATAGTGACGTTAGGAACTAGGAAGTCATTGATTCTTCCCCCATCTCATCTTGCGCAAGAGTATTGGAAAGAAGTGCCACTGCCACCCAGTTTAAGGATCTCTACTTCCCTACTGAAACTGCTTTAACTTGCCAGCAAACCTATTCTTAACTTGGATGCCATGGGTGCATTTCTCAGGCTGCCTCACAATGTAGATCTGATCTCCAACTTCAGTTTTAGATTCCTGATTCCGGTGCCACGTCCACAACGCCCAAGTCTCGTTCTTCACCTGCAATTATAAATCATAACCCATGATAAGAAACTAGCTCTATGCAATGAGATTCATAAAAGGGTTCCAGTCATTATACCAATGCTTGCAAAGTATACACCCCATAACAAGAGCATGCCTCTAAACATGTTTTATATCCATTTTGTCTTCCCCTCAGCATGTCAGTTCCATGCTAGGTAATTTTAGTGGATCATATGAACACTGTAGGGACAAGCAACTGCATGGAAGTTGGAATTCATGCTTTCATCACAGTTTCTCTATTTGAATGTTTCTGTTCCTTTTCTCTTTTGCTGTACAGTTGATTTAACTAAAAATATGATATTGAGCATACAGAGAGTACCTCTAGAACTCCGTGGCCAAAGCTACTTTCCCGGAAGGCACTATAATCAGGTTGCCTGTCCCAACAGAACTTACCAGCTGCTGGGCCAGTTGTAAAGTTTGCTGCACAAAGGCTGTCCTTGTATGGATCTGGAGAGGTTGATGTATCCGGACAATTGCCAGGATCATCAGCATGCTTAATCGCCATCTTTTCTCTGTTACCCCCATCTCCAACTGTGATATATACAGGACCACACGGATCAAGTGTGTAGTTGTAAACTTGATTTGACCTCTCATAGGCGTGAACCTGGTGATTCACATAAATAACGACATTCAGTGTGCTTGGCAACTGCCTAGTATTCAGGAGTAGTACATGGACCTGTTACAAATCAAATACATTACAGAATTGAGATGCATAGACAGGGGATCGTGATTCCATGAATTAGTATATCAATTCAAGTTACCAGGGCAATCAGTAAGTAAAGCTTTCGCCAGGTTTACATCAAGTTTAATAATTGATCCCTTCTTACAACAAATGAAAGCAATACAAAATGTAGTATAATATTTTGTGATTATCACTTAAATTTCTCTCTAGGTTTATTTGATTCATGCCTGAAAGGGCTAAAAATAAAAAAATTCCTCTTCCAATGCTTATGAAAAGCAATGGAATTGATTCAATTACACTTGCTGTCCAGACGATCATGCAATTTGCTCACAGTAACTTACATGCCCATTGAAAACTATGTCAACGCCATAAAAGTAAAGCAATTCTTCCATCTCCATCCTCATACACTCTGCCTCTCTATAATGTGCTTTGTAAGAACTATACCACGGTGGATGCCATGTGGCTACTAGCCATGGGGTTGAGGACCTGTTAAAATTAGCCAAGTCTCTCTCCAGCCACTTGTATTGATCAGCTGCAAAAACGAAAAAAAAACACGTAATTGGCTTTAAACAATAATAAAAGGAAAAGCATCCCTAAATAGTTAATCAATTTGAAAGGAAAATGCTATCACGACGTTGAATGCAAAAATACAACAAACTAAACAGAAGAGAATGAGACTCAAAAGTATGTAGCCTCTTCTGAGTCAAATCGCTTTTACATTTCAAAATCTCATCAAACCTTTGTAAAATCTCAAAACAAAATATAGCGAAATTAAATAAACATCTCAAATCTAAAAGTTTGGTACTGCTTTACCATCAGACATTGCCTCGTATACAACAATGATATCATTAAAAGAGAACCATCCCTTTGACCATTCGTGCACTTAAAATTTTATATCAAAAGGAACAGCCAATTTTCTTTTTCATTCCCTTTTAAAGTGTGCCACGTTTAATTCCGAAGTGGAGAACGCGTCAGGTTGGTCATTCAGAAGGCCAAAATGTGGCACACGATTTACTGATGCCCAATTATATCCGCAGATAAATTTTTGGTCCTCGTTAAGCGCTGCAATCAAAACAAAGAATAGTCGCTCCCAGTGCGGACTTTACAACCATAAGAATACCTGTTGAAGCCCCATAAGACTTCAACTCAGCTTTATTCTTCTTTACCGTTTGTTTGTCTATGCTGCAAATGGCTTTTATTTTTTGAGTAGAAACTTTTTAACAATCTTCCTGCGGACAGCCATCTAAGTGCATTCACGCACTCAAGGAAACAACGAAATAGTATTGAAGGGTAACATAACACTTCATTGCAGTAGAAGATAAGTTATAAGTTCCTATTACCTGACTTATCATAAGCAATATATGCGCCCAACATGATGAAATGTATGCCTCCTGCATTGAAAGAGTAGTAGAATGCAGATGAAGATCCACATTCTTCCGATGGGAATGCAAATCGAGATTTGTAAGCCACGAATGTTTGGTTTCCAGCTTGTTTTTCCATTTCGTGGTTCCCTTCCACTACCATTATTGGTACCTTAGAAACTAAACGCTGCATGAACCTGGAAAAACACAAATCCAGTGAGGGTGACTTCAATAGCGAGACGGGCAAAACCTTACTGAAAGTTGTAAATTAAACACCACTATAATAAAAAGGGAGAACGAAAGGAATGAAATTAACCTTCCCCAGTAATCCCAACGAGGCTGATAGGTCTCGTGTATGAGACTGCCCGGAAATGAGCAAGAATAGCAATCAGAGCCGGTTCCATTGGTGAGGTATTGGTTTGCATAAGTTACATCGCCGATCAACAGAACAAGCTTAGGTTTACGACTTATTACATGATTAATCGTAGTAGTTGTATTGTAGGTAAGACCGAGATCCCCTACAACTGCAATTCTACTAGGGTAGCTTCTCGGACCAGAAACTGGCATGGTCTTGAAATGGTAAACACCGCTCATCGCAGGCATAGAAGGATCCCCACATCGGTAATAGTACCGAGTGTCCGGTTCCAACCCTGTCAATTTTCGAGAAGAAAGTTTCCAAATCGATAAAAATTAATTCTGATCCGAGTGCCATTAATGTTGGCCTTTACCGACATTTCATACAAGCAGTCCAACACTTCCTAATATGATAACCGATAAAATGGCTAACAAGCTGGAAAATGCTTTCAAGAAAATAAGAACAGACACGTACCGGTGAGGCGAACGTGATGGATGATTCCAGAGGTATAGTTCTGGAGACCATCAAAAGGGTAAAACTGATTGTAAACAAGCGAATAGCCCTTCGCTTTACCGGTTAACGGATGTCTCAATCTTCCATATCGGACCACGCTCGCTACAGTTTTCGGCTCTAGTGGTTTTATATTATAACCAATTTGGAATTCCCCTGAAAAGTATAAAAAGGTAAAAAAAAAAAGGGAAATTATCGAAAAGAGTAACTAATAATAATAAAAATAAAAAAAACAACAACAACAAAAATACGAACAAATGCAGAAACTGACAGACAGAACCTGTGATCCATGAGATCCAAACAGAGTCGTGACTCGCCGATAGCGAGACCGATATCTGTTCCGGCTCGAATCCTTTGACTGTCCGGCGAACTCGTGAATCGTTGTCGGGCAAATCGACGGCGTTGCCGCGCAAACTGTCGTCAAAAGGAACGGTGACGGGCTCGAACGGACCGTCCAACGTCGACAGGATCTTCCCGCGCGCAGAGAGCAAAAAATTAGTGAAGAGTATAATACGAGAAAGAGCAGGAACAACAAAGGAACCAGAAAACGCCATCGTAACGGACACTAGTTATCCACGCATGCAGAGGCTTCGTAAACACTGTTGCCGTTCTCCGCCGAATCTGATTTCTTGAATCGATGGCTTACGTTCAACCCTGACAATCGAATCCCTTATATTTTTTGTTAGGATTTTATTTTATTTTATTTTTTTAATTTTTTGGGTTAATCGTCGCTGAATAAGTCTCAAGAACTCTAGCCGTACACGTTCGTATCTGAATGGCGTCATTGCCATTAAGGACGGTTACAGAACAGGTTTTTCGTTTGTAATTGAACCCGCGAAGCTTCCTATTTGCCGCGAAACCGTTCGGGTCTGTCCTCATCCCACAAAAAAACCCACCACGTAAGCACATAATAACATATTTTTTTTATATTTAATTTTATTTTCGTCAAGTGTATATCCTCGTGGACGCTTGATGTTAGCCCCACGTCCCTAACCAGGAAAATGTAAGTACTTGGCGGCACCTTATGTCAATGTTTGGTGTAGAATTAGTGTGAGGTGAATACGTTTAAAAAAAAAAAAACACACACACAAGGTAAAGTAGAAGCGGCCCAGTTGGCCCTGTGACGCTTGCCAAGATTTACGAGGAAAACGTGGTCCGATGCCTTCACAACCCAAAAGCATTGAAATAACGGTGCCCACGACTTACGCCTCGCGGATTGCATCCTCTGCTTATATTTCAAACCCTTTTCCTTCACGAGGCCGAACAAGGGAGATGCAGCAGCTGCAGAACGAGCTATAGCTACCACTTATTGGTATGGTCTAGTGTTTATAGAGATTTGTTCGTATCAGATAAATCTTCTGTTTAAGTCTCTATCAAAATATTTTTGCGTAAACAGTTGTGAGAATGACTAAATTCCTATTTAAGATGTCATAGAATATGCTTTTCACGGGTTCATCCTGACTCATCGTATATTGCAAAAATACAATTTTTTCTAACGAAATTATAAAGTAGTAATTTTTATTTTTTCGAAAAATAGAAAACCGAAATACCCAATATAACTTTAGTGCTTTGCTTTTTATTATTAAAGTTAATATATATTTATTATAAATTTAAAATTAATATTTAAATAAATTTTAAATAATTAAATTATATTTATTATAATTTTAATATTAAATTATTTTTTTACTAATATTATTAATATTAACTATATTTTAAATATAGCATCAAAATAACATAAGTCTAACTTGAGCAATGATGCGAGAACAATCGTCGCGGCTCCCGGACCATCTTTTTATTACTATTTCAATAGTACTTTAGAAGCTTGGCACAGCAAGCGAGCAGGCGATTATAGGAGACGGCATTTTCACTTTCCAGGAGGTCATTGGGTGCGATGAGCATCCAATGCTCCACCACAAGTCCCATCACGCAAAACCGCAACCATACTTCTGCCGTGTTTTAGAGATCACCAGAAACTGCTGTGAACCCTGGAAACGAGGAACAATCTGCTAGGACGAAATGTTCATCTGCGGCAATCAAGTATTCGTCCCTCCAGCATTGTAGTTACGAGGAAGGAGGGCCTCCCATACATCCATTAGAATCAAGGCGACCGAGACTACATCAGCTAGATTTCTGTGAGGCAAGAAAGGTACCCCGAACCCCTAACAAGGGAGAAAAATTTCCGTCCAAACAATGACACAAAAATGAGGCAATTGCCTTCTTTCCAAACAGGTACAGATTTACTGTTTAAGCTGATTGTTGGAAAGGACAACGCCTCAAGTAGCTCCAACATCAGATAAATACTTACGGTTCCATGATAAATACAAAGTCAAGGTTACATAATTCCAATACGGAGCTTTGCCAAAAACAGAGACACGCACATGTCAGCTAGATCAAGATTGTCATTAGTCTTGGACGGAGGTCACCATATATAAAACAACAGCCATGAATACTGCTTGAAAACACGAACACTTTTGATCTGATTGATGAATTCCAACAATGGCCACAACAAATAAATGCACCGTCAGCTTCTTTACTGCTTTTGTACTTGCAGGTGCGAGAGTAATGAAGACAAAACCTTTGCTGGGTTTCCTCAAACAGGCTGCAAAATGAGAAGTTCAGCATATCCTTTATGTACTCAGCCTTTGGTTCTCATAATTGTGATGCTTCCTTTTCCTTCTGTGCGAATTTTGGTTTTGCCTACGACTGGCTTCCCCGAAAAAGCTGAAGTGGGGTAAGCAGCAGGATCTTCGTCATTTAGCTTTGATTTTGATGCTGGTGGAGTTTGAATTTGCCGGTTTATGTCATTCAGAGTAACATCTCCATGGAACTCACATGGTTTGATGATGGTAAATGGATAGACAACCGAGGAGGCTAACTTAGGAGGTGTCTGCAATAGAGAGTTCCCACCTAAGATTGCAAAAATGGGAAGTCTTCCATAGTCAGTTTTATTTTATTCTTTTTAAAAATATTTGGAGGAAAGATCTGAATGCTCCGAGAGAAAACACATGCATCCAAGAATGAACCTCCCAATTCATGTTAGGGAAGTAAGAAAAGAAAAGGATGTACTAAATGCCACATAACATTTAATTCTGTGTCGATTGCTTCCCATACACATTCAGGGAGTATGAGAGGTATTCTGGATGCAGAGACCGACCAACAGAAAATGCAGCACCGAGAAGGCCTAGTGTAACGAATAGACCAATATGACTAATTGACACTCAAAGCAGAATATCTCTATAAAGATGATTGGGGTTCACATTAAGCTTAGTAGATATCTGCAATCATAAGAAAAAAGAAAATAAAAGAATGAGTATGAGGAGAACCTTTAACTACAATGTTCTTCGGAGTTCGACTAACATGTTTTTGAACCATGTTGGCTTCCAACAGAGGCGGGTCATTGCAGAAATCTACAGCAGCAAACTAATGTTACACAATTTTCGTTGGTACATATAGTAAAAATCAAAGAAGAAGAAATCATGATTTGAAGAGGAATAAACTCATCTACCAGAAATATCAATTTGAATACCAGATGCTCCAGAGCCATCCCTGAGGCACATGTAATACGACTGTCAAGTCATTGTTAAACAGAACAACAAATGAAAAAAATTTAACGCATGAGAAAGCATACATATAAAAATCAGAACTGAAATACATATCCGTGTCATTTAGACATTCTGCAAGCCACCTCTCAGGTGACTGATCCAAGCCCTCATAACTGCCCACAGACACACCTGCTCCAAATTATTATGTTAGATTCATGATTAGGAAAGCCAGAAGTAAATATCAAGTTCAATCTCAGTTTCTTATAAGTCCTGTAAGAGATGAACCTGGAAAACTAGGGACCGGCTGTGGTGCTTGAGGTAGAACATTTTCAGTCAAGTCCCCCCCATCCTGGACACACAACCAAAACATGTTACCAGATGTTTGAAAGTGTAGGGACTAAATTATTATCAAAAGCAGACAGGTATTATTAATATGGCTTCCTGAATACTGAATGATGTGAAATAGAATAGAGGATAAAATGTTCAATCTCAAAGCTCCATACCCTCAACTCATTATATTGTTGCATACTCGCCACATTAAAATATTATGTCTATTACAAATTGTTTGCAAACAGATAAGCACAATACAAGGGCTATGATAAGCTTCCCCTGTGAAGATGTAGAGGGTGTTACCACAAAATTAAATTTCATAACAATCAGTCAGCTTATGGAAACTACATGCTTTAGACATCAAGGTATCTGACAAGCAAAAATCCAGCACTGACAATTGAATTTTGAAATGCAGATGGCATCTCTTCATGGCAAAGGGGGAACTCTGATTTTTGATCATCAAACTGTAACATCCTGCGCCGCTTTGACTGAGAAAAGTTCTCCTTTCGCACTTCTGGTTTCTTGTTCATGTTATCTGAAATCAACTCTTTTAAATAAGATGCAGCAACTTGCAAACTGAGCTTACTACTAAGCAAGCAAATGTAGGAAATAAAGCTATACCATTATGATTATCAGGGTAAGCCCAATCCCCACAAGCTTTAACTGGAGTTGTTTCATCAACCATGTATGAAAGATCTTCCTCATTCAGAGTTACTTCATTCCATAGACACTGAGATACATCTGCTCAATTAACATAGAGTGGTCCTGACATCAGCAGCTTCATTTGCTATTTCCCTTCCATCATCACATATGCATGTTCCCACAACATGTTTTGACTTACAGACAGACAATGGAACACAACTTACCACAATTAGACTCTTTTTGATGGTAATGGTCCTTGCCTTGCAAATACGTACGTTCCTCGCTGTCATTCAGAGTCACAAAGAAAATGATAGAGACACATTACCATAGTAATGTGTTTTTGAACACCAACAGGCTCATAGATAAATATGAACAATTCAAAACTCAATTCAAGAACCAGTATTATAAACAATCAGGATAGGATGATACGATTAGAAACCCAAGCTTGAATTCGGTAAACCTTGGAGAAAATAATTGTCATTAACAGGAACAGTAAACAACTGGAAGTCAAGCACATCAAACACTGCACACAAGGAGTAAAATCTAAATGGAACATCACCCAGCAAGATGCAACGAGACAAAAAAACGCAAAAAAGTAAAATATAGGGAAGGAAAAAAAATTGCAACATCCAAAAAAGGGTATGAACAAAAAGTTGAAACATCGAATTCAACTGTTTGGATGAAATCACAGAGAGCTACAGAAGACCAATAACCTGTCAGCCAATTGGGTATTCGTAATAAAATTGTCTACACTGATGAGCAAACAGAAAACAAAAAAGAAAAGATGTGAAAAAGGCACAATGACCCACCAATTTCACTGGAGTCCACGCTATCTACGGACATTTTACTCTCAAACAGTACAAAAGATAAATCCAGCAACTCCAATGGGGAATCGTTAAGAAGAACAAGAAAAGACGAACAAGTCAAATGAAATCCATTTCATATGACCGGCATCACATGCACAAAAGAATTAAAATATATATATATATCCGCGAAAAAAAAAAACTATTAAATAACCAAATGAATGCCCAGGGGTGAGTAAAATCCCTTTGCACAAACCACAAAAAATACAAAAGAGAAAACAAAAAAAACTAAGAACAAAACTGTATTTGCTACAAGAAGAAAAAAAAAATCCATAAAATGTGCATTTCCGAAACGACGTCATTTTACCAAAAATGTTGAAAGAGAGAAAGAAGGAGATGTAGATTTTACTTGTCAATGGAATCCATCTCTCTATCTATCAACGGAGAAATGTACAATCTCACAGATCACGCGTCTTCCACTGCTCCTCACCACCATCCAGAAAGTAGCCGTTACACAGATCGATTCTTCGCTCCAATCTTTACATATATGTACGCCACTTTCAATCTACTGCTAGACATGCGTGTTCTCTCTCTCTCTCTCTCTCCAAACAAAAGCGCCGACTCTCTCCCCTTTTTCTGTGAACTTTTTTTCGCAGTTTTATTTATTTATTTATTTATCTATCATGCGTTTGGTTGGTTTGCATCACTCTGTCTCTCTCTGTGTAGAAAAGGGAAAAAAATAAAATAAAAATGCAATTATTGTAATATTGTGACGTATTGGGGAAATGGAAACAGAGCACGACAAGCTACGTGGACCCCCCCTCACTCACCAGTCCGTTACTCGAGCGAGCATCATGTTCCCTAAATTTTGTCAATTATTAATTAATTAATTAACGCTTTTTATATTACAGTACCAAATTAATCCGTTGGTCAATGTTTTGGTCAACTGTCAATTCTAGAGAATGCTATTGGCTGATCTTTGGTGCCGAGGCAATCTCCGATGATGTCTGAGGTTCCACACCAAGGATCTTAGTTTTGCATTCAGTTCGCTGAAAATAGATTGTACAAAATGTTTCTTTAGAACCTTAAGGATCCCGGCGTTTCTTTTTTTTTTGTGGTGAAGAGAAATAAGGCCACGTCAGCTTGTTTTGTGGTTATTTATTTATTTATTTATTTTAAGAGGTGCATAAATTACTGGTAATTGTCTAGAGATCCAATGCACTGTTCGCATTCCCAATTTCCATTTTCTGAGGCTTTTTTTTGTTTTTTTTCCCACTCCATCGACTGTGGGCATTTTCTTCTTTGCAGCCCCCGAGAATGCAGACTTGTAATCATACATATGTTTAACTCTTCATTGAACTGACGTCGAAGTAATACGACCAAATACGCTGAAGTAATTAGATCACTTAATATTTATATATACTGTTATAAATAAATAAAATTAAAAATTTAACATCTTATTATAATTATTATATACTTTAATAAAATAAACACATAATAATATTTTTATTTTTACTTTTAAAAATAAATTTTCGTATTACATTAAATTAATTCAATTGAAAACATAAAAGTAAAAATGATTGTATTGAAAGACTTGTAGTTTAATAATAACAAAATTTATTCATTAGATTAAAAAATTTTAAATTTAATTTTAAAATAAATTTTAAAAAAATTAAAAATCGTTTGATAGAATTAAATTTATATTCTTAAAATTTATTCTCCATAACGAGAGACAATGAGACATTAAATCTGTTTCTTTATTTTAATTACCAAAAGAAAGTAAAAATTACAGTAAATTAGTACTCGAATCATGAATAAAATTTTCCTCTCAGTTGTTTTTTCTAACGACAAAAATAAAAAGACAGTCCTCTAAAAAAATTATAAAAAAAAAAAAAAGATTGCACGGCTCCCACACACCCCCCCATACTACGCGGCACGACTTAATATTTTACCAAAAGAGAGAAAGATTAAAAAAAAAAAAACAAGAAACACAAAAACAGGAAAATAACGACGGCGCGAGACGAATCCCCCCAGTTGGCAAGATCTAAAAGCCACTGCGAGCCGTAGCAGAGCACTGTCAGGGAAGAAGCTACCAGGAGATTTGAGTGAATAAAGAAAGAAAGGAAGAAAAGAATACAGAGACCGACGGAGAAATTTCGTAGATCTGGAAACAGTGGTCGCGATATACACATAGATAAATAGTTCGGAGAACGAGATCGAACGAAGCCACGGGAAGAAGAAGAAGATGAACATATTCAGGTTAGCGGGTGATATGACTCACCTGGCCAGCGTTCTCGTCCTCCTCCTCAAGATCCATACCATCAAATCCTGCGCTGGTACGCCGCCTCTCCTCTCTTCCTTGTTTTGGGTCATTATTTTTTGTTTTGTGTTTTTTTTTTCTTTTTAAAATAAATAATGCAATGGCCCTGCATACGATTAAGTCCCTGATTATTTGGTTTTTCTCTTAATTATCCAGATATGCTGCTAATTAAGCATGGTCTTTAAATTGCTTCCCGGGTTCGCGATAGGGATGCACCTGGGCGGCCCTAATGTCCTTTTTGCTAATATATATTGCTTATTGAGTTCATGAAAAGTTCATGCTAGTAGTGGTATTATAGGATTGGCAGTAGCTCAAATGGGTTTAAATTTTTTCTTATTGAGATGAATCAAATTGCGTAATATGGTTATTCCCTCCTCAAAACCCCCCGTCTTCAAGTCCTGCTTCCTCCACAAAGGGAAGAGGGACGAAGATCATTCTAGTCCTAGGGAAATAGATAGAGAAGCTTAGACTTAGTTTCAGATCAGATTAAAGTTGGGTCTACCCCAGCCGATGACCCGAGAATGGTGGAAGTGAATTTATGGGAGCACAAAGGCAATACTATGGCATGCTTAGGAGTAGGTAGCCACAAGCTTCCAAGTGTACTCTGCTTTCATTGTTCAAGAGTTGAGATTCGAAATTTGGACCCTTTTTGGTTTTGCAGTTGGAATTACTTAGCATTTTGCTGTACCTTGTCAAATGCCTTTTGACCTAATATATGTTTTTATCTTATGCAGGCATCTCCCTGAAGACTCAGGAGCTCTATGCTCTTGTCTTTGTGACTCGCTACTTGGATATATTTACCCATTTTATATCACTATACAATACTGTCATGAAATTAATATTTTTAGGGAGCTCATTGTCGATTGTTTGGTACATGAGGCACCACAAGATTGTTCGCAGGTCTTATGATAAAGATCAAGACACCTTCCGACACTTTCTCCTGGTGTTGCCTTGTCTAATATTGGCCCTTCTTATTCACGAGAACTTCACTTTTAAGGAGGTTTGTTTGCATCCTAATTTACCATGTTTTTGTTCTATAACCCTACAAACCCCTGTTAAGTGATTTCTAGTTTCCAGCCACTTGGATATCTTCTTTTGGCCTTTGTTTGGGAAAAATAGCCATGACTCTTTTTTATTTTTTCTCTCCTTTTCATCTTCTTTTAATGTTTCATGTGAACCTGACCAGGTGATGTGGACATTCTCCATATACTTGGAAGCTGTTGCCATTCTTCCTCAGCTTGTGCTCTTACAAAGAACTAGAAATATTGACAACCTGACAGGGCAGTATGTCTTTCTTCTTGGGTAAGCTGCCATATCTAGAATCCATTTGATTAATTACAAAGTTTCACATCTTGGACTAATTTTTGCTTTGAATTAGTGAATTTCCGTACTTAGTCATGTTCGCATTTCATTTAGGTCTTAGTTGTTACCAATGCATGAAGTGTTAAGCTTTCCTTTAACACGATATATATTTCTGGTAAGTTCTGGTTTCAGTTTAGTTTTAGCATAGCTTGGGCATTGATGTGCATAAGGTTAGGGTGTCAATTAGTGAAAGGTTAATTTCTTCTTGGTTCAGTGTAATGATTACTTTATTGTTTGTTTTGCCATTAACCACTTGCTGTAAAGGGTGAAATCTTGGGAGGTTCTGTGCCAAAAGTTAAACATTTGGGCTAGGCAACTCTCAACAGTAATTCTGTCTGTAGAGGCCAACCAATTGGAATGTTTGGCTTTGTTCCTCTTTGACTTTTTTTAGGAAAGGGCAAAAGACTGTTTGGCCTTAATGTTTACCTCTTGTTTTAAATGTTTTGCACAAATCACAAGCTTAAATGATTGAGAAATCATTCAATATTTGTTCATTTCAATGCAGTGCATACCGAGCATTATACATTCTCAATTGGATCTACCGTTACTTCATGGAGCCACGCTTTGTCCATTGGATAAGTATGACTCTCTCTCTCTCTCTCTCTGTGTTCCCCCACCCTCACCCCAAACAAGGCAATAAAAGCATATGCACGCTGAAAAACTAGGATCTTCTACGGCAAGGCATTCCTTTTTTTATTTTTCATTTTTTTATTACTAAATATGAAATTAAAGGATGTGTCTTGGCGCAACTGGTAAGGTTACATCGGCGCCAATCTTTTTCCTTGCTTCTTCCTGTGGCCTGTACATTGATGATTCTGTATTGTTTGGTGTTCCTTGCAGCTTGGATTTCAGGCTTTGTGCAAACATTGCTGTATGCAGACTTCTTCTATTACTATTTTGAGAGGTTGGTGTTATGTATTATTGCATCCTTACATGTGATAATAGTAAGCTATTTACCTAACCTTTCTCTTTTACATGTATTTTCAATTGTGCTGCAGCTGGAAGAACAACAAAAAGCTTGAGTTACCAGCTTGACTAATCTTTTGAAATGCTGGCGGAACGTGCCCAGCGTTCCCTCGAAGATAGCTTGATTTTGTTGTCTCTTGCCGGTCACTTCTTGTTAATCAATTGCCTGATATACTTGAAAACAAAAGGGCATTACACCAACTCGGTCCTATCTATCAGCTAACCGCTGGAGCAACGGTTCCAATTCCATCCTCATTGGCATTTTATCAATTGTATTGCCAAGAATCCCGTGACCATGAGAAAAGCATAGACATATATTTTGAGTTCGGGATGAACACTTAACGGTTGCCTTGAATCCCGTGACCCTGAGCCCACTCGAATACTAAAGCCTTTTGTTTTTTCCGTGGGACCAGTCGCGTGGGCGTGTTTAATGTTTTGCAGTGGCAATGACTAAATCGGCTACTCGAATACGGACAATCCTTTTTGGATGGGCCAATTTGCTGTACAAGTAGAGCGATTATACGAGCATCAGGCAAAAGCTGCGAAGCCCAGCTTGTACGCTGACATGCATAAACTCAAATTAAAGCCCATTGGTTGATACTCTCAACAATCGGGAGTTCAAAAAGAAAATAATAGAATTGAAAACCACACGCAGCGATCAGTTTGGGATCAATGAGCATGATGGCATGCAGAGGCAACAACTGTAAGCTGAAATTGCCGCCAAAAAGTTAAATATTTCAACAAATAGAAGCCAGAGGCATCCGCGAACTAGAAGCACATGCAGCACCATGAAAACAAAGTCTCTTATATTTAATCAGGTTTGTAATCAGGTTCACTGACATCAAGCTTTCATGGATAAAAAATATAGCATTTTCGTTAACTCTGCTGAATATCACTTTCACATGATCCATCGTCCATGTATCTCAACACCATCAGAAGCCACCATCCATCGTCATTTCCTTCCTACAGCATTCAGACTAAATAGAAGCCAGTATTACAGAGTGATTAAGGAATCCTCTAAAAGATCAAACTGAAAAATCACGAAAATAAACATGCGACATAGTCTTACTGGAAATTATTTTTAAGCTTCGGGCTAGGAAAAGGCTTTCTTTTCTAATATGTCCACCGATCAATCGATCCCTTAAAGCAGTAGAAAACACTGAAATAAACAAACTTGAAAACAAAGACACACGGAGACAAACAGGCAATCCTATATGAAACGTTAACATGCAACGCGGAAGAGGCACCAATCTCGACATGCAAACCCTAACAGAGTCCGACAAGAGCAAGGGCGCCGACAAAACAAAACCATACATATGGTTGTGTCTAGTGTAATGCTTTTACCGGACCCTTGACTTTGAGATTGATGCGAGCAATCCCTGACTGATCCATGGGTTTCCTGTCCTCCTCCCGGCCACCGGCGCCACCGCCACCGTCACCACCTCCTCCGGCGCTTGCAGACATATTTATAAACTTCTGTAGAGTTTCCCCCGTCTCCCCTGTCTCTCTGGGTGTGACGTACTTGAAAAACTCCTCGGCTTCCACTGCCAACTGTAATAAGCACACACGCACTCTCGAACCGCAGGACCAACAATCGATACGGTGCGTTTTATCCAGGTCAACTCAATTATCACCAATTGTTTTCATTCGTTTTCTTTTTTTATAATATATAACTAATTACCTACGGCGTATGCGTTTCAAACCCAGTGGTATTATGGTGATTTCAAATGCGTTTCATGAATTTACGTGCATATCCCTAACACCTTCGCCGGCGGCGAGGCTTTCTTTCCGATCGTACGCTTGATTTTGGAGGGGCCAGGACCCAATACGAAAAAGACAAGTGGAAAAAGATATGTATGCAAAGGCGTGAAGGCGAATTTTGGTGGTAAGAGAAGTCGAAAGATGAAGAAAAAGAACAAAATTATTAAAACTTAAATACATAAATGATGTCCCCATTAATTGTGTTATAGACAGGGAAAGAAAAGAGTTGTATTCTTTTTTTTTTTTTTTTATTGAAAAGGTGAAGGAGAACAGTTTAAAAAATAATTAAAAACATAAATACCATTTAATTTGAGTTTTTCCTAAAAAGCCCGACCATCGTGTGTGATCCAATCGGAAGCCCGCAGCGAGGAACTCGTTCCTGTTCCAGCAGGTGAGCTCTCGAAGTCTCTAATGGCGGATTCTCTCCGGCCGCTTTCCATCTAATAGTACCGGACGTAATCGACTCGCGCCGTCTCTTAATCCATTGAATGGCGGGGCATGCGCTTCCTCTCTTGTTTTTACTATTACTTTTGTCCAACACGGCCTTTGGATCTGCAACGGTAGAAGTGACTGAGCGAGAAGAAGAGTTTTACGAGCAACTGCTGTTGAAGCCTTTACCCGATAGGAAAGTGTTGACCCACTTCCATTTCGAAACCAGAGCTCCGCCGTCTGATTCCAATGGCCGCCACCACCATCTCTTTCCCAAGGCCATTTCTCAGCTGGTACTTTCTCTCTTCTTTTACCCCTTTCCTTTTTCTTATTTTCCAGCGATTCCTTTGTTCCTGGATACTGATGGAAATCGGACGGTCTGGTCCCTTTATTCAATTTAAATTTACTTCTGGGAACTTCTTAGAATTTGAGAATTTAATATATATTTATTTATTTTTTCAGTCTTTTCGTTTTTTATTGAATGCTGGAAATAGAATTTTGGGTTTGAGGGCTAGAGAGCGGAACTTGCTATATTCATTGAATTAAAAAGAAACTGAAATATATTTGTTTTTTCAAGCCAAGAATTGTAGCACGAGGGTTTAGAAGATGTTGATTTGTTGGGCTTTTGCACTTAGTTGTATGCAAATCAATGTTTGTATGAGGTACATACATCAATAGCCTGATGTACATAAAGTACTGGGATGGAGAGATTACATAACTAGGGAACAATTATCTGAGTAGGTCCAACTGTTGATTTTGCGTATGGTAATATTATACCGGGACAGAAAGATTACATAACTCTTGGATTAGTGTTGCTTGGACAGGTCAAGAAATTTCAAGTTAAGGAAATGGAATTATCTTTCACACAAGGTCGCTGGAATTATGAACGCTGGGGTGGATTTAACCCCATATCAAGCAGGAATGCTAAGCCTCCTGGGGTCGAGTTGTGGGCTGTCTTTGATGTCCCTAAAGAGCAAGTTGATGCTTCTTGGAAGAATTTAACCCACAGTCTTTCGGGTCTCTTTTGTGCTTCAATCAATTTTCTTGAGTCCTCTACCATGTATTCAGCTCCTGAATGGAGTTTCCGACCAGCTTCAGGCAGCCTTAGGTATGGTGTGTTGCCTCGTGAGGCCATATGCACTGAGAACTTAACCCCATGGTTGAAGCTCCTTCCTTGTCGAGACAAGGCTGGGCTTTCCACATTAATGGACAGACCATCAATTTACGGTGGTTTTTATCATTCTCAGCGATTGCACTTGACCTCTAATGAACATTGTCCAGAAGGGACAAGTAAGGGGATTGTTTTAGAGCAGACACTCACTGTTGTTCTTCAGCCTCATACTAAGAGAATTAGTTTAATGTATTACAATGAGAAGAGTCTTCAACCAAGCTGGTCTTTGAGTTCTCTATTCGGGAGGAAAACTAAGGGAAGGTGTGTTCTTGCTAAGTATAGTAATGTGTATCTGGAACTTGAGAGAGATCTGGTTGCTATGTTGAAGAAAGCTACTAAGCATGAGTCAGATAGTGTGGACTCTGAGAGGTTTTGGAATAAGTTTGGCTTCGAATTGTCAGTTAATCCAGATAGGGTATTTGAAGAAGAGAACAGCTTGCATAGAAAGGCCTCGGCTTTGCTTTATGAGTTTTCAGTTGATAAATACAGTGACTCGCAGCCATTTGATCTAGGCCTCACGTGGAAATTCCCCCTGACTTGGTCATGTCAACAAGCACCTTTGCATGCTAGTAGGTTCTTGATGGGAAGTGGGAATGAAAGGGGTGCAATTGCATTGTTGTTGAAATCCACTGGATGGAATAACAGCTCCTTGGGCATAAATGCTGTTGATGATGAATGTAAGTTGCAAGTTGATATACTCCAAGTTGTGCCCTGGTATATTAAGGTATACTATCATACTCTTCAGTTGTTTGTGGATAACCAACCAAAGGCAGTTGGAGATTTCATAGAAAAAATTCATGTTGTGCCTTCTGAAGACAAGAAATCACCCGGAGTGATGGAGATGATTCTGAAATTGCCATGTAGTTTGAAATCAGCTGCTATAACATTAGAGTTTGATAAGGTATGTTAAGCACCAATTTTGTTTTTGATTTGTTGCAGTGGCTGATAGGGCTGCTCTAATATTCATTTTGTCATGTACTGCCTCTTGATATGTGAACAGGGTTTCCTGCACATTGATGAATATCCTCCAGATGCTAATCAGGGATTTGATATTCCGTCAGCTGTGGTAAGCTTTCCTGACTTCCACACAAGCATGCAATTTGCTGATGGTGAAACTATGAAAATGCCGGCCACCTTGTCCAGATTTCAGGTAGTATGACCTCCCAAATTTTTTGTTCTGATCTAATTCATTTTGGATTTTCCCAATCATTTGTTTGATTCTGGATATGTTATTGTGCAGGAAAAGAGTCCTGTTCTCTCTTACACAGAAGTATTACTTGTACCGTTGACAACGCCTGATTTTAGCATGCCTTACAATGTAATCACAATCACCTGCACGGTGTTTGCATTGTATTTTGGATCATTGCTCAATGTACTTAGAAGGCGTGTTGGTGAGGAGGAAAGATTACTTAAAAGCAAAGGTAATCTTATTTCCTTAATCTTGTAGTGACTAATGATACTGAAAACAGTCCTTAGAAGAACACCACTAAACAGCCTGCTCTTAGTTTATGAGGTCTACAGTTGTGGAATTGGTGATTCCAGACAAATCTTCTACTGTCAGCTTGGATGGTGATGGTTTACTTTACCTGTGCATGGATGGTAGTTAGCATTATTTTGGGGCTAGGGGAGGTTGTGTTTAGTGGGAACCAATCACGCTAATTTCTGATTACCTTGGTCATTGGTTTTTAGATGATCACTTTTCATATTTAAAGGCAATACGAGATCCATAGCCTTGGCATGTTTTTGTGATAATTGGCCTTTTCCCTCTCCTTGCAGCTGCCTCAAAAGCCCGTCAGCTTCCTAAGCTGCTCGCTAAATTGTCTGCCAAGTTTGGAAGAAGACCGTCAGAACATTCTGAGTCATCGTCAGACACATCATCCTGGATTAACTCTAAATTGGTTGTGAAAGTCATATTGGTGGCTGCGATTGCTATTGCATGGCAATACTATCTAAAATGACACCATCCATTAGTGCAAGTATGGACTTTCAATGTGCACTACATTCTTAAAGAAGCCAGACTGTTACTTCGGTTAGGGGCAGTAAGAATTCTATCATGCCACTAGATTTAACCATGCGACTCTTTTTGTAACTCAATTTTGTGACGTTCTTGATATTATTATCCATTTGCATAAAAGTTCCACTTTGATCGCACTCTTTTACATTAGTGAACGTGTGGTAAATCATCCGAAGCCAACCCCATTCCATCAAGACACATCATTGTCAAATCCAGAACAGCATTCCTCACTGAGGGAAAGAAAAATGCGCGGAAGAACCATCGTATCAAGTACGAACGGAGACGGCCACTCTCCTCGTCCCATACCACAAAGGCCACCATCTTGGGTACCGTAGGGCACCACAGCTCCACTCTTCCGGTCGACCTTGCAGTCACTCTCCATCTTCATCCGTTTCGATCTATTGGACTGATAAAGGGCGCCCTTTCTAACGGTTTCGGAAAGTGTCAGGAAACGCATTCCATTTTAGCGCTTGTTTGATGGAGTCCAGTTGCCGAGTCTCGCAGGCCATACCTCCTGAATTGGGCTTGAGACTCTATTATAATAAAATTTTATAATCGCAAGCCATGCTCGATGAATTGGGCTTGAACTTGAAACTCTATTATAATAAAATTTTATGAACATCTTTATCGTTACGTTACAATAATGCGCGTAAGTATGCAATAAAATAATTTTTCTTTATATTCAATTTTGCATATATTTTATGTTATTCTTTAAATATTACTATTAAATTATGTTAATTATTATTTATTAATTTTATAAAATTAAAAAAAAAAAAAACAGAAGGATGTCCTGTTTGCACGCTGGAATTTCAGTTCTTTTGTCGTGCAAGCGAAGCGAAGAAGCCAAAGATGGTAGGTATTAAAAACATGGAGGAAGAATCAGAAAGAGTGCCGCAGTTTGGATTGGAATCTCTCTCGAAAGATCAGTCGAAAAAATGTGAAACCATTTAGATGAGCCTACCCATATGTTTTCTTAACTACTCACAGAATTCTTGTTATATCTCACATTTAAGCCATGCGTTGTTCTTTAGGCTCGTCATCGCCAATGCAGTCTCAAAGCGGTACAATTCCTATATACAAGGCATATGTGATAATATTGGTATGTAGAGGTATTTTAACTTTAACAACAAGGCTTCTTGGGTTTTTTTTTTTTTTGGGTCTTATTTGTTATCCGCAGAAATGGACGTTTTGGAAGTGAACAAGCAATTGCTACAAGAACTTGAGGAAATGGGATTCCCGCAGGTCCGAGCAGCTCGAGCACTTCTTCACTCTGGTGAGTTTTTGCCATGCTTACATAATTCTTGGGTGGTTTCTTGCTATCTTTCCGTTCAATAGCCGCTTGATTCCTACGTTTCTTGATTTTATTCGCCGGTTGCTACTTTAACGTGCTTCGCAGGCTTTAAGATAACCTGCCATCTTTCTGATATTTTCGTGCTTGCGAACTTCAATACTTTCTGTTGCAGGCAATGCCAGCCTCGAGGCTGCAGTGCACTGGATCATCGATCATGAAAATGACAAAGACATTGATGACGATGCCTTGGTATTGTTTTTCTTCGTACTGTTCCCTTAACACATTCATATCATATCATTAAATGCGTAGATCTGGCTGTTTAAAACAAAAGGCGCCACTAACCACAAGCTCTTGTAGTAGAGTTACTTGATCTCTTAGTTTTAGGTTTAGAGTTTAAATTCTAGTCACTATGAAGAAAAAAAAAAAAAAAAAAACAACTGGGGTCCGTGCATCTCCTATGTAAAATCTGCGGAAACATGTGAAGTTATGGATAGCCCTGTGTCATTTTCCTTAGCCATTTTGAAAGATCCCATATGTGCTAAGTATGGAAAATAGGACCTGTTTGGCAAATATTTAGGACTTGTTTTGAAAAGCTTGATCATTAGCCTTATAATCAATTCAAGATAGTGCCCAGGTATTTGTTTGTTTCACCTCTTCCTTATTTAATTCAGATGGCAGTGAACATTGACATCGAGTCTCCTCAAACATCTCATACCACAGAAGAAGAAGATACACAAATGAAAGAAAAAGATCCAAGGTTTGTCTTCCATAGTTAGTATATGATGCGGCCTGAGGTGCATAATTGTATTAATTATCAGGAAAAAAAAAAAAAGTTCTTGCTTTAACGTACCCATTCAGTTTTGTGAGTTTATGTCTTAGTTGCATGATGCTTTAATTGAGCTCTTGGCATTCTTAATTGAATTGCAGTATCATCTAGATTGGTACGTAATCACCCTTCCCCTTTTCCCTCAGCTTATTTTATTCTCTTGAATCTTTGTTGCATTGTTTGTCACCACCGTTGAGCGTACAGGAATCAAGCTGCTCGGAAAAAGGAAGAAGAAGATAAGAGGTTGGAAAGAGAAAGCGAGAAGGTTCAATACACTTGTCCTATTTACATTCTCTTGCTTCCACTATTTTGTAAATTAGCAAACCTTCTCTTCTTCCTTTCTAGTGTATCGTGTGCTTTCAGTTCTAAAATTATAGGTAGAGCAGAACAAGCTGGAAGTTGCACTTGAAAATGTCTAAAAGCTAGTATATACTCGTGGACAGTACTTTTTGCAAAACTACTGATATGATGATAAGTACTTACACATTTAATTTAGAGAAACTAGAACTGAAATGCTTTACATTCCTATCTCTGGTAAAGCTGATGCTGTTACCTTTGTTAATTTATGTTCAAGTGCCATGCTAATAAGGCTTCATTGTGATTTTATTTTTCGCATCAGTTTGCTTGTGGAGTTCTCTCTGAACTTTTTTTTTTTTGGGGCGGGGGGATTGTAAAGCTGTGCCTGTTCCTCTTTTCTATATTTATGGTGTAGATTTATATTTGTTAGAATAACTTTGAATCAGGAGCTTCAGGAGTTCTTATTCTGTGTAATCTTACCACTAAACTTGTTTCAGGAAAGGATTCGGACCAGTAAGGCATTATTTGAGGCAAAGCAAATGGCTGAGGATTATGAAAGAAAACGGTATGTAGTTAAGCTGCCATTGATTGGCGGTGGAAAATTGATTGGATGCAAGTTTGTCCCAAGCTCCAGAGTACATTACTTTTTCTGCTTTTGGACCATGAAAACACTCATGTCTGCAGTTATATAGCCACGAGGAAAGCGGAAAAAGAGGAAGAGGAGAGGGCAAGGGAGAGAATTCTTCAAAAACTGAAAGCAGATAAGGTGTTTGGCATTTCAATGTCAATGACATATTTCCTGTTCTTCTATGCCTATAAAACTATGAAATTCGTGCCTAATTTTTATGCATGGGAGCGCATGGTAGACTAATGCCTTCGAATAAAGAATAAGTTACTTCACTGCCTTTCAGGTCTTTGTTCTTTTTCAGATGCATTCCAAATGTTATTGGGCAAAACGCACAATAAAATATTTAAAAGACCCCTTGGTTTGGCAATGTAAACGCCACGACGTTTGTTGAGACCCAATTTTGCAATGTTGATGCATGACGTTTGTTGAACTGCTTGTGTTGAATCTCCTGAATTTCATGTCTTTAAAGTGCTGTATGACACCGAGATTTGCAGGCGGAAAGGAGGCAGATGCTTGGATTGCCACCATTAAGCCACACACCTATTATACCTTCCAGATCGGCTGTGCCAGAAAAAAAGGTTTTCTTTTGTCACTGTCTCTTTCATAAGACTCATTTATCTCATTTCAGAACAGAAGGTGATACTGACAGGTATTTGGTTGCATTTGAATTCCAGAAAAGCTCTCATATCAAGTCTGTCACAAAGACTGCGCAATTAAGGGAATGTTTAAGGTCTCTAAGGCGCAATCACAGGGTAATTTACTTCTTGTTTAACATTATTCGCCACTATTGAAATAACTGTGTGCCTGCCAAGGAGAAAGTAATTTCGTTACAACCTGGAAGCCTTCTTCTGATGACAGAATGAAAAGAGTGACATTTTCTAGAAGAATTGCATTAAGCTAATGCATAAGAACAAAGCATTTGCCACCAGATTCCTGTGCTTGTTATCTACCCTTTTCATATTCGGGTCACAGGATGAAGATGCTAAAGTAAAGAGGGCCTTCCAAACTCTTGTAGTGTATGTTGGGAACGTTGCAAAGAATCCTGATGAGGAGAGATTCAGGAAGATTAGAGTTGAAAATCCATTATTTCAGGTAAGACACTTCTTTGATTGAGAAAGCCAGTACCGGCATTGGTTTCTGGTCATATGCATAGAGAGCATATATCCTTCAAATCTGTTTGATGGGAATCTATTTGATTGGTTGTTATTTCTATCTTTCACCTTTTGGTTGATACCCGTGTATTTTTATCTTCTAAATTGCAACTGTTCTCTATGAGCACGGTAAAGAACTCTGTGCTAAACTAGTCAACACTATTTCCAATTCTCTTTCACTTTTTCACACTGGTAACAGGATAGGGTTGGAAGATTAAAAGGAGGCACTGAATTTCTTGAACTTTGTGGATTTGAGAGAATTGAAGGGGGCAAGTTCTTGTTTCTTCCTCGGGACAAGGTTGACATGGCGGCATTAAACTCGGCAGGATCTGAATTACAGTCTGCCGTAACGAACCCCTTCTTTGGACTTTTCCAGTATGGGTAAGAGATGATTGGTCTTGCAGGATGGTAAATTGGAGCGCATAGGAGAAAAATAGCTATTCATATGTACCACGTATCCACATGTTGTCCCATACCACGGATGCCCTGTTGTTGTGTAAGAACACTAAATAAAGCAAGCTTTTGAAAATATGTCAGTAGCATTTTCCCAGTTCCAATCCACAGGTCCCTATATGCTTTTCGATCCCTCTTCTTATTTTATGAGAAATTGTGCATGCCCCTCGTCGACTGTTCTGGTACAATCACAAGCTTTTTCAACTAGCCTCACAACCTCCGTTCCAAGCTTGAGGAAGACAGAAATTAAACGTGGTTCTTCATTTCTTAACTATTGACAGGCACAGAAATTTGTAGGGAGTGAAACAATCTAACATGGGAAACGCTATTACAACAAACTGAAGCGTTGGAACTTCTCTCCTTTTAAGGATCAGAAATGATAATATATCGGGTTTCACATAAAAGGTTTTTTTTTTTTTTTTCCAATACAGAACATTAATTTTGTATATTTTTGCAAACTTTATATTTTCTTTTTAATATTAAAATTCCGTATTTTAAAAATAAAAATTTAAAATTTATTTTTTGATAAGAGCTTGGAAGTGCCGTTTCTCTTTTAAGGGTCTAAGAAGCCCAACCTACTCGGGGAAAGATTGAAATTCCGATGCGTGTCACTTAAAAGCTAGATAGATCGGATTTGTGTTTTCACCACGATGTGGAATTGGAAACTGAGTTCAACGGGCTTCTCCATTAATCCGCCTAAGGTTTGGATTTGTGTTTTTCCCTAATGCGAAGTGGAATTGGCAACCAAGATTTTCCTATTTCACGCAAAATCCCAGGTCCCCAAATCGCAGCTCAATTGGGTTTCAGCAAAGTCTTTGTTTTATCACGTTATATTAGATTATGCGTATTACTAATTGCAATTACAATCTGATTATTTGTGGTGAAAACGTTTAAAATACGAAAATCTGACTGTTCTGTACCCTAGACATTCTTGGACTATTAGTCTTGGATCCTATGTTCTTGTCCTGCAAATTAGTCTTGGACTCCTTTTGTTCTCCAAGTTGGATTCTTGTAGTAGAAATTATAGTCTTTTAAGAGACCCATTTTATTTTATTTTCCCACTTTTTACGAGCAGTTTGATTTATTGCGCTGTCCTACAAATAGTAATTTGTTTTCAACACAAAAGGCAAAAGGGAATTGATTTTTAACAAATGTAGAAAGGGTTAACGTGTCTAATTTCTTGTTGATACAGAAAGAGTTAACCAAAAGGGCATTGAAAATATGTGTACTGGTGAAGTATAAACAAGATTTGGACATGACAGACAGCCTCAACAATTTCCAGTGTCAAACATATCTCCGAATAGAGAGGAATGGATCCGAGATGAAGGTTAATATTAAAGAGTGAGGAAATATCTTCTCAAGGAGTTTACTCTACATGAGCAAGCAACAGGGTGAGGTATTGCTTGGAAGCAGAACCTCCTGAATCATGGGGAACATATAGTATTGGATAAGACGAAAAAGAGCTCGAGAATGTCATGCTCCGTGTTCTAGCGGTATTTTATGCGTGTATACAGGTGACAAAGTGCACCAATAAGTAATGACTGGCAGTTGGCCACACTTCTTGGTGGCAACATGTTTACATTTGAATGTTAGATCCAACTACAACCAAAACCAAATATTCTACCTCCAGTGGATTTGACTTGTAGTTGGGTGTTTATGTGCCAGTATCTGGGAAAATTAGAATGACTTTGAAATGGCTGAGACATTATTTTAGTTTTAATCATAACATGGTTTGCTAAAAATGGACGAACAGTTTCTCCCCAAAACAGGAGCAGAGGAGTGTAGCAGACCATCGCCAAAGGGAGGACTTCCCTCAGGATTCCCTGATATTGGGTCTCCTTTGAGTCAATCAACTGCACATCCAATCACCAATGGCAACATTATTACCGCCACCACAGTGCCAACCTCTGCCTCATGTGTTAATCTCATAGCCAATTTCAACAGAAGGAGGAGACTCACTCGCTGCTCAGTGTCTGCACCATCCGTTTTTACAGACGAAAAGCAATCCTTCACCGATTCTTTTGACCCCAGACCACTCCAAAATTCAATTCCTCGGATCGTCCAACAAGCCTTCATCGGTATAGCCTTGTACCTGGTCACTGTTGTTTTTATATTCCTGGTTAGTGGAAGTTTCAAAGGTGCCACCACATTCAAGCCTGTAGATGCCTTGTATTATACCATTGTCACGCTCTGCACTATTGGCTACGGCGATATCACTCCAAACAGCACATTCACCAAGCTTTTTACTTGTGTGTTCATATTGGTTGGTTTTGGATTCATTGACATTCTGCTAAATGGGTTAGTCACGTACATTTGTGATAGGCAAGAGGAAATCTTGTTGAGCACTGTAGATGAGACCAAGTTCAATGCAATGGTTCGTACATATATGATAGACACAACCAAAGGAAGGATGAGAATAAGAATGAAGGTGGGCTTGGCTTTGGCGGTTGTCATTGGCTGCATTGCCGTAGGGACAATTTCGGTGCGGTTTCTGGAGAATTTGAATTGGGTTGATAGCATTTATCTATCGGTCACTTCTGTGACAACTGTTGGCTATGGGGATTATGCTTTTACCACTTTACCAGGAAGATGTTTTGCCATTGTTTGGCTGTTAGTAAGCACATTGGCAGTTGCTCGGGCCTTTCTGTACCTGACAGAGCTTAGGATATACAAGAGGAATCGCATTATTGCTAAATGGGTTCTTCAGAGAAAGATCACAATGGGTGATTTGATAGCAGCAGACATTAATCGCGATGGATCGATCAGGTAATATCCATGATCTATCGGCGTACTTATTACCATTGGCTAACTTGATTGAAATTCAAATTGATAACCCTCCACAAGTTGTGATTCATCTAGTTGACAATCACTGCACATATCAGGCTGTGAAGTGAAATTGAATCATGCAAACGTGCTCATGAAAACAACCTAGCATCAAAAACAAAAGAAGAAATTACAAAAGAGAATAAAATGACAAAAGAAAAACAAGGAAACATTCTGCAATGATCCCTTCCATCGTCATCCTACTGATTGCTGTTATGACTGCAGCAAATCTGAATTCGTTTTATTCAAGCTCAAGGAAATGGGAAAGATAGCAGAGCAAGAAATCTTGGAGATATGCAACCAGTTTGACTCTATGGATCGTGCACACTGCGGCAAGATCACTATTGCTGATTTGATGGAAAGTGATTGATACGAGGTTGCCTGGAAGTTACCTTGCAACATCATATACTCAGCGCGTTGTACAGACAGAATTCACAAGCAGGCTAGATCATTCATGATAGGTACGCAGGACGACAACTGGGCCAGCGCCAATATATTATTCAAGGTTTGATTCCCCGACCAGAAGCAGAAATTTTTGGCTTGTTGGGGGGAGATACACGGGGCGATTCCTCTGCAAATATGCAAACAACTAAAAAGTAGTCATCACCAGTGTCATCCTTCTTCAGATGCTATGTGTGCCAGTTATTTATTTGCAGGAGTCAGCTCGGCATCCAGCTTTGCAGCATGTCGATTATAAATCTGACAGCTTTGAGAAACACTGACTGCTCTCATTAATAGATCAGCATCAGCCAGGATTTCTTCATTCTTATGAAGAAAACAACGTGAAAGGAACTAATGAGCAGAATTCTGCAACTTCACTAAGTCTCATAAACAATGTTCCAACGGTGTTCCTTCACGAACTGGTATGGCCATTTTTGAAATTTTATGTAAGAAACCAGTTAAATTCGTTTAAATATCGACGTGATAAGATAAAGGCTTTTTATCTGATCTCCGCCTTCCTCAGCATTACACTTTGAATCCTGCGAAAGCACAGTACTCGAATATTAAGTTAGTATGGCTATGAATGTTCAGAAGTATTAGCAAGTCTAGATAGTACGGGCCAATAGTTCAATGCTCTCAAGAAGCTCAACTGTTTGCTGCCGCTTCGAATTTTTGGGCTTCTCATTATCATCCAGTTTCAGGGACGACGAAAACGATTAAGTTTTTATTTCGTGTTTTCAATACAACCATTCGACATATATTTTTTGGTTGGAACATTTTTTTATTCACTTATTACCCAAATAATAATAATAATAATAATAATAATAATAGCGAAGAGTTTATATATATAGAGAGAGAGATAGTTCATTCGGAGTCCCATTGAAATCTGAAAATGGAAATTTTTAATTTTTAATTATTAAAATATGATTTGAGAGAAACACACAAGAAAGAAAAAAAAAAAAAAAACAAATTGTAAAATTGGGTTCACGTCGGTCTGACCCCAGAAGGGGGGCATGGGCTCAAGATAGGTCCACTTACTGGGCCTGCAATTAATCTAATATGAATATATTGTTACGAACAATCCCCAGCAGGCGCGGAAGCATACTGCCGCCGTGGACTCAAAAATCCCACTCTCTCTCTCTCTCTCTCTCTATATATATATATATATATATATATATACCGAATATTGCGTAATCTTTAGATGGAGAATATTGTACTTATACCGAATATTTGCTCTCCAACGGTTATAAATTCACGTGAAACACCATCATTACTCTTCTTCCTCTTCCTTTTTCACAAAAAAAAAGAAAAAAAAAAGGACTTCAGCCATATTGTTCAAATGAAATTTTGTGTTTATATTGAAATAATTTGACGTAGATTCTGAGAGTGCCGTCGACTTCTGGATATTATCATTTTTGTCACTCGTAATGAATGGACTCTGGAATAAATAATGCAAAACTTGTCGGATCTTTTTCTCAAAAAAAAAAAAAAAAGAGGGGGGTTCTTGGGAAAACAACCGTGCAATTTTTATTTTTTTTATTTTATAAGAAGAATGATGCAAATATAAAATTCAAAATTTTTAATATAAATTAATTATTTTAAATAATTAGTCTAAAACAAGTATTTAATTAGAAATAAAATAAAATAAAATACACGTTAACTTGAGTTTTCGTAAAAAGTTTTGTTAAATTTACACTGTATAATTAATTTTTTATTTAAAAAAAAGAAATTTTATAATATTATCAATTATTTTTAAATTTATACAAAGTTAAATGTGTGTATAATTTTATTGAACAGTTAGACGAAGACTCGAGGGCCCCCCCCCCAAACAAACCCCAAGGACGGCAAACTCTTTCAACCAGTGGTGCGGCAAACTCGCTTGTTTTTCTCATCTCATCAGTCATCCATGGCCGCAAAGCTCCTCGCGTAGTTGCCTCGAATAACTGATGACCCCACAAAAAAAAAAATAAAAGAAAAAAAAATTAATGGCGAGTTTCTCCTCTCGGGCCTTTTCCCCTTGTCATTTCCGACTCACGTTCCTAACAACGCTTCGTTTCCACCGACATATCATCGCTCTGAGTCACGTTCAGGATCGAGGCCTCCGGCGTGGGCCTGCGTTTTCAGTAAACCGCTACGTGTCTCTTTCATTTATAATATTTTTCTTCTCACTGCAACGACGGAAAAATAAATGAAGCCAGATTTCATGCTTTCTTCGATTTCCGTATATATATATTTTTTTTTCGATTTTAAAAACACACGCTTTGATTTTGATTAATTTAGGTCACAGACCTCGGCCCACATGAAACGACGTCCGCGGAGACTTAGGCCCAATGATTTGATCTCTGGACTTGTTTCGAGACGTCCTTTCATTTCCCTTCAAAAGTACCGAACTGACCAGGAATTATGATGGCCTGCTCCTCGACAGCGCCCGCCCACTCAGGCCGAAAAAAGTTGATTTTGACAATTTCCTAAATCAAGCGATAATTTGTTGGACGTGGCCGGAGAGGTTTCGCGGCGAAGGCATCCGCATTCGAGCTGAGTTCCCAGTTACTTAGATTTTCACTTTTTTTGAGTGATGATTTTATTGAATTTTGAGTTAAGATGTTTACCTAAAATTTCCTAATTTTAAGCATTTTAGTTACTGAATTATTATTAATATTTTTAATAATTTAAATTTTTAAATTAATAAAACGTTAAATATACTTAATTTTAAATTTAAGCCATATAATTCTTAATACAAATATCTCCAGTGACATATTATTAATTTTTTCTTTGATTTAATATAAGTTAAATTAACTTTAAAACTTAAGTTGATTAAATTAAATTATTAAAATCGGATTGATTTTTAATAATTTATGTTTCGACAAAGAAAATCTTAACCACAACTAGAATATCGATGGTAATTGACATTTCACGTTGACGATCGGATGGGAGGAGATATAAAATTGCTTTGTCTGTTTCTTAACAAACTCGCACTACCAGAGGTCCAGTCAATGCTTAGGTTCGATCTCCAAGATAGTCTGTTGTTGCGGCATTCCCATCACATTAAGACCCGTAGTTGTTAACGATCAAATATCAAGTTGATTTTTGCATAGAAATTCATGGGGCATAAGGTTCATATGATCTATAACATTACAACTCGTGAAATCTTGATGTGAAAAAAATGCACAGTTATATAAAGTAATTTCGAAGATTTTGAATGCTTCTACGAATAAGGACATAATTAGTTACGGTGATCCCTCGTTATCAACATCAGGGTATTAATGAGACACGAACTCTCGAGTCTCTAACCTTTTGAAAAGTGCTTCTTAAATTGTTTATTGTTCGACCAACCCAACAGTAATTTTTCTTTGAATTCCGAACTCTTGCATCCTAGCAACCATTCCCCATATAAAATGACCTACAGCCTTTGCTTAGACAGGAACCAGAGTTTGCTATAATTAAAACATATATACATGTCTGTGACATTTCCCCCAAATAATTTAATATGGTTCTAATATCTTATTAAAGGAAATTGATAAAAATACAACAAAAGTCCGTATGCAAGTCAAAACTCCCTCTTCATCTTCTCCCTCCGATCTATACTTTGATGCAATGGAATCAAGCAACTACCCATTTGAAAACTGCTAAAGTAATCGTCTACAAGTGAAGTTGAACTTTGTGAGCCTGGATTTGAGCACAAAAGCATGAACTCTAGTCAACTTTGTCTAATAAATTATAATTGGGTGTTGTTATCCATCCGTTTCATCTTCTCTCCAAAGAATAATATATTTATTGGTGGAGTAGACGCTCGAATGATTATTAAAAAAATGTGTGTTTTTTTTTCTTTTATTTTTTTAAAAAAATATTCATTCGACACTTCCAAATGAAGTAGCTTGGCGTTGAACAAATTCCCATTTCCCACACGGCCTATGCGATTACGATTGTATAAGAATGGTTCAAAGCATGTTAAGTATGCAAGTGAATACATAAAATGAAAAAAAAACAAAAACCCTGTTGTCCGTTTAACTAGTTTCAAAGCTGTCTAATAAGATTTAGCTTTGCGTGCTCCGCGCATGGTGGTGCTAGAAAAAGTGAACCCGATTCAGTTTAGGACTTGGCCCAAGATTGACTAAGAAACTGGCATTACTCAAGAAACGAAAACGAAGATTTTATCTCAAGGGGCCAAAATGATTGTTCCAAGGACAGTGACCCTAAAATTTAATTAGCTAGCCGCAGTGGCCAAGCTTTGCATCTCACTTATGTCTTTATTAATTTGTTGGATATCTCTTAACAATTTAATTATAGGAATGGCCTTAACCTATAGTTGTTGTTGATCGGTAATCGGAAACCCTTCACTAGATTCCTAATAATCTCTCTCTCGCGCACACGCACACACACACACACACACACACACACACACACACACACACACACAC